>WUAP02152820.1:0-10696 GCA_015163945.2 Stichodactyla helianthus
AAGTACACTGTGATTAGCTTTTGAAAGCTTTCTTTCATTCCTTCTTCTCTTTTGTGGTTACATTACCTTAGAACCGTAGGGAACAGTTCTGTAGTGATGAGGTACACACAACTCCAGATCATGGTGGTCAAGACATGACCCAAGATGGCTAACCAAGTGATCGCCATTTTATACTCTAAAAAGAAAATCCAAATGAAGGTACTCTGGAGATTATCGACACAAAAACTACTCACTACCACTACCACCACCACCACCACCACTAGCACCACCACTAGCACCACAACTAGCACCACAACTAGCACTAGCACTACAACTATACCACTACCACCACCACCACCACCACCACCACCACTACCACTACCACTACCACTACCACTATCACTACCACTACCACCACCACTAGCACTAGCACTACCACCACTAGCACTAGCACTAGCACTACCACCACTAGCACTAGCACTAGCACCACTACCACTACCACTACCACTGCTACTGCTGCTACTACTATTACTACTACTATTACTACTACTATTACTACTACTATTACTACTACTACTACTACTACTATTACTACTACTACTACTACTACTACTACTACTACTACTACTGCTGCTACTACTACTACTGCTACTACTGCTACTACTATTACTACTACTACTACTACTACTACTACTGCTACTACTACTACTGCTACTACTATTACTACTACTACTACTACTACTACTACTACTACTCCTCCTCCTCCTCCTCCTCCTCCTCCTCCTCATACCTTCAGGAATGACGAGAACAAGAAGTAACACAACTCCGGTCAACGTCATGTAAGAAACTTGCACCATTCGACGACCAATGCTAGAATGAGATTTATTGCATAAGTAACTAATGCAACGTACATCAATACCCACAAAGGATGGGAAGATACAATCGTTCTCATGAAGAATGAACGAAATAAACTGGGAAGCATGGGTGGTGTGCGGTGCTAATGCACCGCTGTGGTCGTGGATTTAATACTCGGATACTCTATCACATGTCAGTAGAGTTATTTGTTGGTTCTCTCCTGTGTTTCGAGGGTTTTTCTCCGGGTTTTCCTCCGGGTTTTCCTCCCTCCGTAAAATCAACTTCTAAATTCCCATTCCATCTGACGTAGGCAGCTTTAGTCATAAGCCTCTGGCTCGAAACATCGAGCAATCACTCCTTGCGAGTTCCACGTAAAAAATATTGCAATAAGAACAAATTGTTAGAGACGTTTATTAAAGAAAAACATGGTGCACGGCGTTTGACTCAGTTTCTCATCATGCTTTGTGCTAAAAACTATGCTATTGCTCAATTCTTACCATTTCAGACCTCTTGCGAATAAGAGTCGCTGTTTGAACTTTAACTATAATGTATCTTCCCAAGCGTTCCCGAGAAACAAAGAAATAAAACCCAAGAGAATGACACGTCATCGGATATGGAAAAATATACATCCAAAGAAAAATACCTTTTCATAAGATACCATGTTATTGGAGTGGCAAGCACCCCGAGACTCGTTCTCGTCGCCATTATCGTGTAAATGTCTCCAGGCAGATGGGTCACGTAGATATGTATGGCAAAAAAGGTCAAAGCAACAGTGAACCTGGAAAAATAATACAAAGAAATTACCACGAATTATAAAATGTGCGCTGTACAAAATGAACTCCAGAAGTGAAAAGAACATCTCGATAGTTAGTGTGCTCTTTTCACTTCTGGAGTTCATTTTGACACTGGTGCATGATTTAAGGGTGTTGTGGTAACGTGACCTGTTAGTGCAAATGGCCTATTCCACATTAGGTGCGCAGCTTAATTGGAGTGTGGGCGTCTTTTTCTGCGATTCAAACTGTGATTCCCCTGCAAATCGAATCAAAATCGCACTAAATTCGAAAACGTTCGAAACAACGGCGCTTCATCGGCAATATGAATTTTGAAAATCCCTATACAGTGCCAGTAATTTATACACGCGAATGGAATTACGGCAAACATCGGTCTTCAATAATAAAAACAATACTTTCAAATGATACATAAGTTAACACACTGTAATAATAAATCCAAAATTTCTCATTTTATTGTGTTGAAGAATTAGTTTTCAAAACCAAAGTTTCAAAAACAACACAATTTTAACCGTGCTTGACGATCCTGTTTTGGACATTTTGGTGATTTTCTTAAAATTTAGCTCGAAGACATACCTTCATTTTTTGATGTGTTAAGGTTTTAGACACCATGAACTCACAGTAAAAAATCAGGGCAGGTCACCGATTTAGATTTTTAGATATTTGCCGTTGAATATCAAAATGCCTTATCCGCCATATTGAAAAAGCTCTACCACAGGAATCCCAACCAACGAAGAGCATGCGCAGAAAAGATGCGTACGAATTCACCATCGCATTACCTTAAGTCTACACTTTTAGTTACATTATATATAACACGAATTCTACATTGTAAATCAAACCCCTCAAATAAAATTCTATATGCTTCAAACTTCAGCGGTGAAAAAGGTCAGTACGTCGAATCAGCGTCGCTTATAGCACTTTTCACATTTAAAAATCATAACCAATCCGGAATCAAGGATTGAAATCTTCAGCCAATATCACAGAATGAGAAATGACACTTGAATGGCTTTCCGGGCAGAGAAAAACTACCTTGTTTTTAGAAAATTTTCAAATCATGGTGAGCCTCCGGCTTTGTGTTACTAGAATCTTCACACTTTCTTAAAATACACAGAAAAATTAATATAGGTAATCACACGGTTTCGAGTTCAATTTGGGATTAATTGGCAAGAGTGTGTTTTTCAAAGAGTAGTTGAAATTGCACGAGACCGTAGGTCGAGAGCAATTTCAGCCCTTTGAAAAACACACGAGTGTGAATTATCCCAAATTGAACGAGAAACCGTGTTAAGCTTTACTTACATTGAGCACTTATTGAGGTAATCTCTAATATAAACTACACCATTATATACCTACATATCTCATTCTACACTTTCATACCCCTATACTAAACTACATTTCTACATATTTGCTATTACGTATGAAACATTTTATTATTTTCCAGCATTAATTCTTTACCATCCAAACCAGATAATGAGCGACCATTTTCTTAGTTTTGGAGTTCGTAGAAGATCCAGAGGAGTGTACTTTTTTTGTTCATCCTTTTCTCTTTGAAGCTGATCGTTTCTGATCTCCTCCACCATAGACTTGATCACCTCGCCATCTAGTTCCTTGTCATCCTTGATACTTCCAAACTTCATAATCAATTGGTGAGCCTTTTCTAGCTTTCCGTGAGCCAGCAGCCATCGAGGAGACTCGGGAAACACTCTGAAAGGAAAAGAAGAGTCAGTCTTCCTCTCAGTAGAAAGTTTGACAAGTCCCAGTTCTTTTTTGTGTATCATATAATAAATGAAGGATTCTAGAAGAATCAAATAAGATAATTCTGCAGCCATAATTTACCATAATACGTTTCTAGCTGGCTTTTTAATGCAGGAAGGGATTTCCCGCCTTTTTTTAAAGAATAACACCCTTCAACGGAAGTAAAAGTTTCCCGCCTTTTTTCGCCTAGTAGACGCGTCCACCCCAGAAGGAAAAATTGCACGCCTCCTTTCGCTTTTTGAACCGCTTAATAATGTAACGAGAAGAAGAGACTTTCTAGCTATATATCGACTTACTTCCAAAAGAAATACAAGATAAAAGGAGGAACACTAGTCACCCAAGCAAACGTTCTCCATTCACGAATGAAGTAAGCTATCAGGATTGAAATATACGTTCCTGAAGTCCAGAAAAAGTTATTAGCATTGCCGGCCATTGTTCGGTACTCTGGACCAATAAACTCCATCATCAGAATGTACTGTGATAAAGTAGTGCTGATCGCGAAGGCTCCACTTCCAAAACGAAGGAGTCCAAAGAAAGATTCGCAATCAACAAAGGACTGAACTACGCCACAGGCCGCCTAAGAAACAAAGAAAAAAGTAAAAAGACGTGCAAATGAAACTGAACGGGTCCCAAATAAATTGATTCTATAGTACTTAGCTCATAAGTGTTACTGGTGTAAGAAAGTGACTTTCGGGTCCAAAATAAAAAGTACTTCTGTGCAGGGTTTTTTTTTTTTTTTTTTTTTTTTTCATGAAAAGTACCAAACAACAACTCTCCCCATTCCTCTTGCTCTTACTACTGCCCCCACAGACCCCCTACCCCATCCCCACTACTAGTATCTTACCATAACTCCAAAGGTACAGAATATAACTGTCCTTCTTCCATAGGCGTCTGAGGCGATACCAGAAAGAAACGAACCAACCAGCATCCCAACAAAGAACATGGACTGAATAATGGCGGTTATGTGCGCACGGTCACAGATCAGGTTCCTCTGCAAAAAGATTTGGTCAAATTTAATGTGTTCTTTTTTTATCTCTGTCCTGTTAACTGCAAAAAGAATTGAAGCAGTTTGTGTCTCCTTATCTATGTCTGTTCTGTCTTCTTTTGTGTAAACTCACCTCAGATACCATGGTAGTGAACTTCGTATCGAACTTGTATGTTGTACAGTTAGCACAACATCTGTTCACACCTCCACAGGTCACATTAGGCGTCGCACACTCAAAGTTTGGTGTTCCAATAACAAACACCAGATGAGAGAATTTGATGTTTTGCGCCACCAAGATCATACAAGTTCCAAAAACCACTTTCTTCTGGTAGCTACTAAATGGGTTCACGTGCTTGAAGACGTCATCGTACTCTACAGCCGCTTTGAGATCTGTCATTTTCTGTGATTTAAAATTAAAATTTTATTCATCTTTTACATGCTGCGAATGACACGGGTGATAGGTGAGTAGAGCTCATTTGGTTGTCCTATGGTTTTTTAACTTTCCTTTTTCTTCAGTTTTGCACCCTCCGTAAGACCCAATTTATGGAAAACAGTTCAGTGGATGAGGAGCAGTAATAATGGTGGTGATGCTGCTGCTGAAGATGCTGCTGCTGATCTGATATAATGATGATGATGATGATGATAATGATGGTGATCATGGCACAGAATTGAGGGACACATACGGGACTTTTACTTTTGTTTTGGCGCGAGGTTCAAATCATGTTCATTAGAGTCTGACTCATTAACGAAGCGAATTACAAGGAATTTGGGCTAAAACGGCTGATGTTGGTTATTAAAACTTTTAGTTAGTTTCTGGTATTATTTCTTCATGGTCAAAAGTTGGAAACGAAAGTTAAGATATTATTTTAACACCACGTATCAATTAAGAGGCAAAAATTGAAAATTTTTCTTTATCATTTTTTAAGAGAATATGGAGTATTTTAAGCCAGTTTTAGTATGTAAACTACAAGGTCATATGTAAAAGTCCTGGTATATTTCATTTTCTGTGACACTTTTTTAATGGCCAAAAGTTGCAAAAGGAAGCTAAAACCATAAGGAATATCATGCACCCTTAAGATATGACACCTGCGAACTTTTTTTCTATCATTTTTAAGTCAAACATTTTTTGGTCGCTCGTCTTTCGCTTTCGCGGCAAATTCGAAGTTTTCAGATAAATCCACGCCCGATCTCGATAACAGGATTAAGCTAGCTCTATACTATTGTTTGTTGGGATTAACAATTTTCACAACTCCATCTTCCACACTTTAGCAAATATCCTTTTGTTTTCGATTTCAATGACCGTTTGTGCATCTAAACTGGACGAGAAGTAACTAAACACGGACTTAGACTTCAGTCGCGAACACACGCACAGTGCTTCAATTGTCGTATACGGTCTATCTTTCAAATAGAAAATGGATCGCGATGACACTGGTAGACTAGGAAGCTCTTTTCAGAGCTCTTGGGATACCCTATCAAACCAGTGCATCCTTTCTTACTTCATTTAATCACTTGCCGTATGGATAGTGAAAACTTCACTTTCGCGCTGGAGATAAATGGAGAAGCCTTGTGGCAATGGAGCCCACACAAAAATGCATCGTCACTTTTTAAGGCGTTAAGTGTAAGCCTCGAACAGTTTGGATACAGTCTAAAAGCGTCGTGGGCCACTGAATAGGATTAGTAAAACACTGCAGACGCAAGTGAGAAACTTCGAAGCTAAGGTTTCGAAAATAATGAACGGAACTTCAAGACGAACACTGAAATCCACTATGTGGAAGACTCTACACTTTCATCTCCACGAAATCGAAGAGGGTCCAGCAGAAGTACTGCAGAAACTTCAAACTCAAGTCAACGATTTAAAAGAAAAAAAAAAAAAAAACCAGAAAAATCGAGAACGAGTTGGAAAAAAGGGCCCAAGAGTTATACGAACCATAAAGATTGCTAAAAAAAGATCCCAGTCTCTGCCATCGAGGGAAGAGTTTTGATGAAGTTGGCGAAACACAAAGGCGACGTCATATAAAGCAAATCAGGTGCGAATTTTCGAGTGTTTATACCCGAGTGAAAAAAAAGTTCTAATTTAAGTTCGTACCGACTTATAAACGACATATTATCTTACGTTTAAATAGTGATCGTGCAAAAGATGGACTCTGGTTCGCGGAGACGTTCGGCTTGATGCCATAGGCTCTTACTGTTAGTGACAGAAATGACAAGCAAGTGAACATAAGCCTGAGAGACAAAGGTGTAATGATATTAATGAGATTCATATGTAGCAGACATGCGCAGTAATAAAGAGGACTTGGTCTTGTACCCCGCCATCTTGGTGTGTCTTACAGTCAACGAACTTCACGCATGAACACATTTTGTAGGATTCTACGAACGTTCAAATGAATATTCGAAGATTCAAATGAATATTCGTATATATGTCTGTAGATTCGAATAATTTTCGTAAATTTTCAATTCTTGTTTCCAGTTGCATCGAATAAGCAAATTCGTACTTATATTTTATTTTCAGTTCGGTGATATACTAGTACTTGCAACTTGTAGAAAAATCCCAGGCTCAGGGTTTTGTTACTATAGATAGTATAGACAGACTGTCTGCAATACTTCGTTTTGCATGCCGGAATTAGCCTTTGGATTTGTTTTGCGCCGCCGTGAGATACAGCACTCAAAGTTATTAGTAACAATGGCGGACAATGAAGCAGAGATAGGCTCTATTTTTAAAATCATTCGCAAAAGAGATTCAGAAAGCCTAGGTTTTGTGGAAAGAAATGCAAATTAATACCTTCCAAAAATACTTGCCGATGTCCGAAATGACACCTAGAGGAAGTTGGGGTATTCTTACCGGAACATTTTCGTTTTGTCCTCAAAGGAATGCCAGTAAGTCGAAAGCAAGAACAAAGAATAAAACTAGAAAAGTGCTGTGTAGTTCAACAGGAAGAAGCTGATGGCGATAACTGTAACTGTTGTACAATCTACTTAGATGAGGCTCCTGATGGTGGGAAATCACCCGTGCTTGTGACAAAAAGTAAAATAACCGAAAGGAAACTGCCTGAAACAGAGAACAAATCCAGTCGCGCAACAGATAACGCCGCTTGATCACTATGAACACTTGAACAAGTGTTCATAGTGATCCTTTTCAAAAAAACTACTTCACATATGAAAGAAGAACTCAATATCTTGCTGGATGACTTGGAGATAGCTAAGGCCAAACTCAATTCATTGCAAGAAACACCACCACCACGTGCATGGCATGGTACAGGAAATTTCACGTGTACAAATTGCCACTTCAAAGGACACAAAGTATCAAAACCTTGCCGACTACCGTCATGTAAAGGCTACCACGAATGTGGCGTTTTGACAATGCACCCAGAACACAAAGGAGAAATAACCAAAGCAAAAAGTGACCTAAAAGCATTAGAACGAAAAGTTGAATTAAAAAAGGATGAGTTTGACTCATTAACTCTAATGAAAGACCGAACAAAGTCCAATTTTTTTTTAGCCTTACGAGGCCAAAGCTTATAGCGTGTGACCCGATTAAGTATTTTAATTGCCAAACTCTTGAAAATGACCTTAGAGTAATTGCTGCAGCCCTGAACCATAGAGTTCCTGAAGAAAGTATCAATCTTGAAGATACTATTCAGAGAAAGAAGCAAGAATGCCGCAAGTACAAACGAGACTTTTCCTCTTATGAAGATTATGAATCGTGTCCTAAAAAAGAAAAGCGAAACCAAGAAGACTCTAGTTGTTGGTCCAACAGTTCTAGACAACAAGTGGGGCACCAACATAAAGATAAGCGAGATAAAGGGTATGAATGGAGGATGAGTTTGAAGCAACAACAGCAAACCAAACAGAGAAGTCCTCGTCATCAAAGACATGAAAAACTACGCCGCCCGTCAAGCCAAACCCGTAGTCCAACCTCGTCACGAAATAGTTCTCAGCATTATCAACCATTTGATTACAGTTGGCATATGAATACTTCTCGTTATTCATCGTATGATAGTACTCCTGTACGAAATACCTTTCGTCATACAAGTACGCCTAATTCAAGTTATTCAAGGTCAGTTGTGTCGCCCTCACCTAGTCCCATCCAGAAGACCTAGAAGTCTAGTGAGCTTGAGAGAGATCAGTTTTGCAAATGACTCCCACATTTGTAGTACAAGAGAAGCTGCTAATGTTTTAGCTACTAGTGAAGGACAAAGAAAGGTGATAAAAAGACAGTTAAGCTTAGTTATTCAGTACTCCATAAGATCAGAGTGCTTTGTGTTTTTTCTTTTTTTCCTTATTGATTTTTTCTTTATAATATATTTTTTTGTAAAACAAGTTTGATAATTTACAACCCAAGCATTTTATTACATATATGCATGACTGTGAATAACTTTATTTAACCACGGAATCAAATCACTAATATACAAGTGTTCTCCCTTTGAGCCGTATGAAATTAGAAAAATAATATAACTACTAATATACTACTATAAAATGCAAATCATCATAATAATAACTATAAAAATTATCTATATCAATATAAAAATAATATATATTTAACAGTTAATATTAAAAAGATCTCATGATGCTGGCCTCTTTAGCTTTGGCGGGGAGACTATTCCATAAGCATGCTCCTCGATATGCAAAACTTTTTTGAGAGCTTCAGTTTGAGGCCTTGGAACAAAAACTTTATTATTAACATCTCTTAAGTTGTATGAATGTATCATACAGCTTCGAGTAATTTTTTCAGAGAGATATCCCGGCACTTCATTATTCATCGTTTTAAACATTAATTTCTTGAATTGCTCGGAACGTCTCTCTTCCAGCGTTGGCCAATATAAGTCATGAAGAATCTGGGCGGATCGCACATTATAGTCATCACCCGAAATTATGCGGGCTGCCCTATTTTGCAGTTTTTGAGTTCTGTAGCAAGACCGATTCCAATATTACCCCAAACAACACTGCAATAGTCAAGATATGGAAGAATCAACGATTTATAAATCGTGATCAACACCTGCCGGGGCAAAATTGGTTTGGATCTTCTTAGAGCACCAAGAATTTTCGACACTTAGGCTGAGATCTCCGAGACATGTGTTTCCCAAGTAAGTTTTTCATCCAAATGCACGCCCAGGCACTTGTAAGTTGTTACCCGCTCAATTGACGTTCCATGTAGATTGGTATTGGGTTCATCGGGTAACGATGAGACTTTTTGCCTTGTGCCAATGAACATGCATTTGGTTTTCATGACATTGAGGCTCAGTTTATTAGAATCGAGCCATTTTTTCAATTCTACAAGATCATGGTTGATGGAAGGAAACAAATCCTCGTGATCACAAGAGGCGTAAGTAAGGTTGGCATCGTCAGCGTACATGCGAGCGATGGACGACAGATTACAATTAGGTAGGTCATTAATATATAGTAAAAACATCAAAGGACCCAGAATTGACCCTTGGGGCACACCACAACTTATGTTACTTGGGTCCGATATAATATTATTAACTAATGTACATTGAGATCTATCGTCTAAATAGCTTCTAAATAACTTAAGGCTTTGACCTCGAAATCCATAGAGTTCCATTTTGCTCAAAAGTATTTCACGATCAATGGTATCAAATGCCTTTTTAAGATCGATAAAGAGGATGGCATTTGTTAAACCACTGTCCATGTTTAGATACCAAGCATTTATAGCATCCAGGAGTGCCGTTAAAGATAAGTGGAGAGGACGAAAGCCCGATTGAAACTTATTTAGGAGTTTGTATTCTTCAAGGTAACTATACATTTGGTTAAATAGAGCCTTTTCAAAGATTTTAGAAACCACTGGCAAGACTGATATAGGTCTATAGTTTCCTGGGTCAGATCTAGAGCCTTCCTTATATATAGGTGAGACTCTAGCCTTTTTCCAGTCGCTAAGAAAACACCCCGTAGCAATCACTCGACTAAATATATGTGTCAATGACGAGACAATAAAAGGTAGTGCCAACTTAATGAGTCTTGTAGGGATACCGTCAAGACTCTCACTATTACCAGATGGTAACTTTTCAACAAGTTTAGTTAACTCTTCAATTGTTAGTTATTTTAAAAGAAAAGCGGATTCTACTCCACACATATATTCATCAAATGTTACGCAAGGGTTAGTAACTTCAGACGCCAGACTAGGCCCTATATCTGTAAAGTGCTTATTAAACGCATGGCTGATCTCAGGTTGATTGTTTATCTCTACATTTTCTCTTATAAGTTTTGTAATTTTAGTCATTTTCTTCCATTGCAAGAAATATGGGACATTTGAGCCCGCGTATGTAAACAGTGGTTGCACCAATAAAGATATTACAGTTACGATGAAATTCAAAAGAAATAATAA
>WUAP02152831.1:0-10696 GCA_015163945.2 Stichodactyla helianthus
AATTCTATATTTCTCACAATCCAGTGGATGTGGATATAATAAAACAATTATTCCACTCAATCTCGTCGTACATGGCTGATAGCCGACTCGGCGCTGCGTGCCTCGTCGGCTATGAGCTCATGTACGACTCGATTTCGTGGAATAATTGTTAATTATTTACTGTATTTGGTGGCTGTTCCTGCTTTTCTACGGTCCACAAAATGCATTTGATATCGATTTTCTTTGTGTTGTTACTGTTTTGTCTCCCTCCAACGACCATGATCCTTAGCGTTTAAACAATAGATTGTTTTGATGTGACGTCATAGTGATATAGGTCAATTCCAATCTCTGAATCAAGATGTCCCATTATCAGCAACAGTGAGCGCAAATTAAACTCGTATTTCTTTGAAGTCATGTTCGAAGTATTATGGATTAACTATATATTTAACTGCACTTGATAATACTGTCAACAAGTCTTTTCAACCATTTTTCTAGGCAACTAGGAGGATAGTTTTATCCGAAGTCGCGCACGGTCACTTTTCTTTATGCGCCTTTATACAGTTTGAACTGCTAATAATGACCAGTTCCCAGACAGGATAAGAAAAAATCGAAATAAAAACAAACACCACTATCAGAGGAAATATTTTAATGCTTGTTTTAACTATACTAAAGTATTGTAATACAATAATTTAAGACACAACAGGTTAACAGACAACAATGAAAAAATAATGGATCTATGACCTTGAATTCAAGAAAGTCATGTTGAAAATCAAAGTAAGTCAGTAAGCCAAAAAATATGTTGTCTAACCAAAGTGTGAAGCAAGTCTGGTAGTAAACTCGTGTCAAAATGCAAAAATCTCTGGAGCATAAAAGACAAGTAGCCCAAATTAGTTTGGTCTTAATGCTTTCCCAAATTCAGACCACATTGTCATTCCCTTGAGTATCGTTTCTTTCTTCATCATTAAGTAACATCTGATAAGGAAATCTATCTCAAACAACGAATCCTATTCCCAAAAGGTTAGAATTGGAAACACATTACCAAACTGACTTAATTTTGCCATCTCGTTTCATAAAATGTAACCCCCACAATTCTATGCAGGAAGTTTTCACTACCAGTCTTCCTCGCTTTAACCTCACACAGGGATATCACCACACTTTGTTTTTATAAAAAGCGCTACTAAGGATACAATTGAGAGTAAGCAAAGCTAACAAATTAAACTGGAAGGAGAATTAGACACTCCCATCTTATCCCAGCTTCATCCCTAACTGGCCAGCCAGTATGCGAAGAACAGATGGAAGCTCTACTCGCTCTTATAATTCAGAATAATTAATGTTGTGTGCTACTGGGGTATGGCTGGAAAATCCCAGAACTGACCCTCAAATGTCTGAACCAAGAAATGAACTGTAGTCTTGATTGACGGCTTTATGACTGACCAGAGGATTGAATATGGAGAATATGATCTACATGTGACCATGAAATAGCAGGGACAGGAGAGAAGGGGTTAGAGATTCAATCAATAGTTATAAAATCATGTAGCCCTTCAATAATTGAAGCACAAAACAGGGCCATAGTCTCAATTTTGTGAGTGGTCTGGTTTCAAATTAAAACAGTGTGTTTCTAAAATTGGTCCAGTTGAAACCAGACCAACAGTACTGGTTGATGCCGCCCTACAAAATGTTCCATTGTTATCCTTAATTATGTGCACTACCAATTATGTCACAAGTTGCTTTATGAGAAATAAGGAGTGACGCTATCCTTACCACCCCTCCCCTGCTAATGTAAGGTCAATCCCTAACTTAAAACCACTATGTTGAATAGCATATAGTCAATGGCAGAGTGCCATAAACACAGAAAAATTACCATCAAAATTACACTCTACTGCATTGTATGCTATCCTGACATTTATCTAACATACTACCAGGACCAACTATTATTAGAAAATGGAATAGGCTGAGAGTTACTGTTTATAAATATTAAAAGATAAATCCCATTACACCAGAGGGATTTTTCCCCTATTTTCCCCCATAAGAGTTGGCAACAATATGTCCCAATTTCACAAAGAAAAGGAGCAAAAATTATACTAGTTGTGTAGGAAAGGCTTCTTACATTTACATAAGCTACTTTATCATATGGCAAGGAATTTTCACACCCTCACCTAATTTGCAGTCCAACTTACAGTATGACAATACTGTACTACCAAACTTATTTTGTGTTCTTTGTTTGAGGTCCTTTCTTTCTTTGTCTCACAGACTCTTTGCCTAGACAATTACATTTACATGTTCACCTTGCCATATAATAAACACCTTATTAACCTAGCTTGCGTGCTCCATCTGTAAGTTATGGACCCTTGTTTTTTCCTACTTTTGCATGGCCTGCTTGGTATGTGCTTAGGCCATAAGGCAGTGGGAAAAACTTGGTCTATAACTTACAGTACAGCTCTTGTACTTGGTTAATGAGAGTTATGCATATTATATTCTTAAAACAAATATGAAGAAACAAAGATGAAAAGGCTAAAGTGAACAATCCGCACCGTAAAATAGCTGTCGGTAAGTGCTGGTCGGTAACAGATGGTAAGTGGTTGGTAAGCTGTCAGTAAGTGGTTGGTAAGCTGTTGGCAAGTGGTCGGCCAACAGCTATTTTATCGTGTGGATTGTTCACAATAACAGGAAAAAAAATCTTCTGTCTTTTCAGGAGAAAACAAAATGCAAATGGTGTCAGCAGAACACCAACAAAAATTTCCTTAAAAATAATGTTCCCAAGACAACCAATCCTTTGTTTATTGATATTGGTAAATGTATCAATCTGGCAGGAAGACAGGATTTTGTTTTGATAATGCTCCATTGTTGAATTTGTAAAATAATGCTGTATATTTTTGATTAACATACTCATTTACTCAAGGTTAGCCTCATTTGTGTAGAATATTCACATGCCTCAGTGAAGTTACATGGTCAAAATGTTCATATTGTTGAAGTTGAGCATTCTTTGCTTTATCCATAGTATTCATGAATATTTTGATACTGAATCAACGCTATCCCTGAACTAATGAGTCTGTAATCAACCAATACAGCAGCATTTTACAAATTCAAAAAAGGTCTTTTCAGGTGCTAGTTTTTTTGAAGATTTGCATCAGCATTTAGGCCTTGATAAACCTTTTTCTCAAGTATACACACTCATCCAAATATAATAATTTTGACTGCATGAAATGAAACCAAAATAGGGAATTTTGGGATACAGTTCTTGGAAATTTGTGATAAAGATCCACAACAAATTAATTATTATTATTACCTTTTGAAATTTAAAATTTAATGTGTTTGTAGAAATGTGTGGGTTTTATTTTTTTTTGGTTTTGTGGCCTATTGACTTTGGATTCACATGCACCATTGAGGGAAAAGTGTATGATGCAAATGCCTTTTTTCTTAAGTAACATTCTAATGTGAGCTAGCAGGATTTTCATGATAAGACTAAGGACCAGGATATTGTGAACACACATGCTAATGTAAATCTTAAGTAATAGTTGGAAAAGAGTTGTTAATCTCAACAAAAAGGGTAATTTATATGCTGAAATTTACCTATTGAGAACCCTGCATTGTTGAAATGTTTGATTTATCCTTATGGCAAAGAAAGTCAACATGTAGATGAGACTAGTATTTTTTACCCCTAAAAATTCCCGACGTAAGGACTACCTGTATGTATAATTTCACCTCTCGTCGATTCATCTACAAAAGTGTACAGTTCTTTTTCTTCTTTGGTGGCTTTTTTGGAGAAAGAACTGCTCTTATTGCTTCATCAAATACTCGTTTTAGTCCCTTTTGTGTCAGAGCTGAACACTCTAGGTACTGTGCTGCTTTTATTTCTTTTGCCATCTGGAGCCCATTGGTGTGTGCAAGTGGAACTAGCTTCTTTTCTTTCAGTTTTTCAACGGTGTCTTTGTCTTCACGTAAATCTATCTTTGTTCCCACTAGAATGATTGGTACACCTGGGCAGTGATGGCTTACCTCTGGAAACCACTAGCAAAAATGAAAACCAACCAAAAAACCCTAGTGAATTGCTGAAACATGTATCAAATTGCAGTACATCTCATATAACTTTGGATGAGTGGGCTCCGAAGTTGGTTCAGAAGTTATGAAGTTCAATTTGTACTTTGGAAGTTCACAATGAACTTTGTTGGTGAACTTTGAACTTATTTCCAGTGGAAGTTTGATAATTCATTAAAATCAACTTCAAAATTTACACTGACGAAGCTGCTCCACCAGAGAAGGGCTTTGCTTTGTCTAAGGATGGCATCAAGGAGAAAAACAAGAAGAATTTGCAAATAAGACTGAATATCTAACAAATAACCAAACTTCCATGGCATGTAAGTTCAAAGTTCACCAATGAAGTTCATTACGAACTTCCAAAGTACAACTTGAACTTTGGAACTTCCAAAGGAACTTCTGAACTCACCCCTCCAAAGTTATATGAAACACACTGTAAAAAAAGAAAGAAAGAAAGAAGCAAACAAAATAGTCCAGCAGTATGATGAAAAGATTGTGCACTTAGAGGAAAAGCACCAAATTTGACACACAAAAGAAAAAGATAAATACATGTCTGTTGGGAAAGTGGAGATGAGCATTTTGTTATTGCACATTAGAAATGCCAGTTGACAGGTACAAAATTCTATGGAATTGATAAAACAAAATGGAAAGAATTTCCAAGGAAAAGACAAGCTCAAGAACTTTCATCTTTTGAATGAAAATGTATATTTGGTGAAAGGAGTATGTAGAAAACATGATGAAAATATGAGTTTGCTGTCTTAAGGAAGAAAAAACGTATATGCTTAATCTCAGTCTATTGTCTACAACATGTTATTACCTTTGCTCTGACATTCTCATATGATGCTGGACTAATTACAGAGAAACAAATTAGGAAGACATCCTAGTAAAAGAACAAAAAATATGACATTAGCTAAGAATAATTAAATTAAATTTGTTGATCTCTCTAATTTTAATTATTGGATTTCACATGACATGATTTCCAAGCTTGACTTGGAACCTTGTGGTCATTTGAGCAGAATTCTGGAATACAGCTGTTTGAAGCTTGGTTTGTTCAAATCAAAGTTTTAAAACTAAAACCCTTCTATGAAATCCAATCCTGGGTTAGTGGTGGCACAAAGAAATTGAAAACCAAATTGTACAGCAATTTCATTGTAATTTACTTACTGTCTGGGGATAAGACAGTGGCCTTAGTCGATCATAATCCTCTTGTCCTGCAGTATCCCACAATCCTAGATTGATAGGTCGTCCGTCTACCATTACGTTAGCAGAATAGTTATCAAACCTAAGATAAGCAAGATTAGACATTCTAAAATATCTGTATTTATGGTGATATATATGGTACATATAGTCATGGCATGTCCTGTTCTTTTACAAATTTGCTGTCAAACAAGATGTTAATGCATCTAGTCAGAACTTATCAATTGGGATGCCTGTGGAATTTACAACACAGGTAACCCAAACTTGCTTAAGCTCAAATTACAACAATCACACACAGGATTTGGTCAAGGATTTTAGATTCATAATAAATCTTCTTTTTTACTTACACAGTAGGAATATACTCTCCAGGAAAGGCATTAGTTGTGTAACTAATAAGCATACACGTCTTACCTACAGCTCTGAGATAGTAAAAAGTGAAAATATATTAGAGTATATGACATGTCCAGATCCATGTATAGATAGTGTTCCAAACATGTGCCAATGTCAAGTAACTCAAAACCTTCAAATGTGTTGGGAATTATAAATTTTTGATTATAAAAATCAAAAGTTGATTAGTCACTGTGATACTTTTGCTCTCTATTTTTTGTACCCAGTGATTCAATTCATTGTCACTATTGCTTGAAAAAAATCTTTCAGTTGCAAGATTACATAGTAGTTCTTCCTGTGCAACTAAAATTTGTTTTGTGCAACAAGTTAAGGGGGCTCTTACCTATTTACTAGGATCCACTCAACGTTGCTAAGGAAAACAGAAAATTCTGTTCATTTTAACTTAATGGATCAACACAAATCTGCAGATCATTTTGCAAATTGTTATGTTTGACATCATGAGCTATGACTAGGTAGAGTTTACCACTGCGCATGCATAGAACTCAAATTACGAAAAATTTCAAAATCTTTAGTTAAGAGTATGATTTCATTATAACATCCTTGGGAAAACATTTTTCAATATGTCCTCTTTAAAGTTAAGCATGGGTTTTACTTTTACATTAAGCAATTGGAAATATATTTAAATTTGAAATTTTCAAAATGGCTAAGTACTAAGTTTAGCCTTTTCTTCATTTTCAAAACTAATGCTAAAATTTTGTTCCAGTTTGTGTCAGCTATCCTTTTGCTTATTTTGGGGTCAAACTGACTAAATGCACATCTGTCTTCTATTTTTTTAATAAAATGTGATGTTATAAATTACGTAGAAGTAATGATATCATAACACACATCAGAAAAGGATCCATGTCACAAACTGGTTGCATGTATGAAGTAAAAAACTGAGAAACCATCTTGGAGATTAAAATCCGTTCCATAGCAACCGTGACTGGTAAATAGGTAAGACCTCCCCTTAAACCATGAAAAATTGCACCATGTAACACCTGAAACCTGGCACACAATGCTGTTGAGCAAGTCTCAGTTCTTATTTGTAACAGTTCTTTGAACTCATTACAAAAATTGTTCTTTTTTCACATAAGAACCTGTGTAGTTCAAAAATATTTCACACAATTTATTTATACAAATATCAAAGACAGTAAGCTATTGGCATCAAAACATCATATGTTTACTAAAACGTTATCAGTAAAGCTGACAAGTGTTGTTTTGAAATCAGGAATACCAAATGCGTGACTTCATCGAAAAAAATACATCTTTCCTTTCAATGAATTTTTCTTTAATCACTACAAGAAATATTGGTCAACGTTATCAAAACATGTACATGTACAATATGTACATTAATGTCCTAAATACAAGTCAGATTGCTTTGATTTTCCGATTTCAAATCAACCAATATTCTTCTCTGCTTAAATTAAGTTTCTAAAAAGTAGAACTCGGCCATAACTTCAAAGCAAGTAAAATCACACATATCTGGTTTCATTACAACTTTCTCGTAACAACGGGCCGTTTGAAGTCATTTCAAAAACTTAACGACCCAAAATCGAAGAACTTAGCAGTCGTACATTCGTCGAAGATATCTTTTCGGAGAACAGTTCACGAGATGGTACAAAAACAAAGGAAAGTACGATCGAAATTGAAAGTCACTTAGGCTAACATATAACAATAAGCAAAGTTGAATACAACACAAATAAGTTACTACATTTTGGTCGTTTCATACTTGGCAATTCTGTGACTTCATAGAGCCAAACGCCGGTGAATAGTGTATCCTTTATAGTTTAGCTCGGGACAATTAGAGATAACAGAAATCTTAAAGCCAAAACAGGATAGATCGCAGCATACGGTAACGCGTTGTGAAATATCCTTACAGAGGTGTACAGACAGTTACACGTGCAATAACACTCACGAGCCAAAAAACCCCTCAAAACACCGGAGTTTCTCCTCGAAAACGCACAAAAACTGTAAGCCAGGTAGTGTTGTTACTCACCCGTCGCCAACAACGACACATTTGATGGCCTGCATTTTCCCAGATGCGTTGAAATTTCGAGAAAATTTTGAACTTCAAAAAACTTTTACCACCTCTCTCTCTCTGTCTATCTCTCTCGCCAACGCCTGACTTAAGAGCACCGCAAAGCATCCTGGGGAATCTATGGTAACACGCTCAGGGGAGGGCTCAGGTTTGTTTTGCTCGATTCACAGAAAATCCATATCGGAACGGACTTCTTTGTCTTTCACTCTTTTGTATCTCTACATTTCTGAAGGCGCAATTACACGGTGCAATTTTTTCTGCCACTTTTCTCGCAACGCCATTGCGAGACAAGTTGCAGAGAAAATTGCACCGTGTAAACGCGCCTTATAAAGGCATGTTAACTCTCAACAAAAGCGCACAATTAGGTTGCGTTTAAACAGACTCTGGTTTAAACTTGCAGAGTAGTTGCCTTATGAATCAGTGCGCAACAAATTTTATTTTTTTAACGCAATACCTGGTAACAAAGAAAATAAAAATAATCATATTAATATATAAACAAAATAATATTATTATAAACTGTTATAAGCCCTGGTTATAAGCTAAATGTGAGCATTTGCGCTACTAGCGGTCATTGGCAGTCAAGATGGATTTCGGGCTCGCATATAAAACACAGGAAGCCCACTTCATTAGTGACTAAAAAGTAAAAATCATAATAAATGCGTTTTTCCATTTCTTTCTTGATTTTTTCTGCTTTCTTTGCTCGTGTTATTTAGCATAGCAGACTGACTATCTTGACCTCAAAAATTACAATTGAATAAAAAGTCGTACACGCATGCGCATGTCAAACAAGGTATACCCGTCATGAAGTAGGTAGTCATGTAGTTCAAAGTAAACAATCTTGGTAATAAAATGCAAGATATCTGACATGAAGTTCTAACCTGCAGTGAGGAATCCGATATAGCAACAACATGGATGGTAAACAACAACTGTTTTGTAAGACAAGATAAGCAAAAACCAAGACTATTTCCAGTGAAAATACAATTCAAGGACGTTTCATACATGCAGCTTTGTTTTGGTAATCAAAATGGCAAAAGTTACAAACTGTTCTTGATCTGATATAATCGTGTTTTTTTGTTAACTTATCTCAATGGCTGGCATAGAAGACGTTTTAGACATGGCTAGAGGGTTAGTTGACTCAAGAGGTTAGTATATGGCTATTCACATGTGTTTTATTAAAATCGTGTTAAGTTTTTATATGTAGTTGCTTGGCAACTAAGACTACAGCCATGCCTCTGTGTGAGTAGTTAATTATATTATAATTCCTCATTTGCATCACAAACTATGAGGTATCTTAAGCCTTACCTATACAAAACAAAATAATTAAGTATTTATAAATAAAATATAAGTTTTGATGTCTCACCAATTTTCCAGCTGTTGTCCATTTCTGACCTTCCAAGCCTCCTCTCTACACTGTTTTAACGATTTACATGTTATTCATTAACTTATATTGTAAATCATAGTTATTGTTAAGCGACCCCCATCGGCAGCACAGCATAGGGCATACCATGCCACACCTAGAGGACCACCTGCTTTATCTAGAGAAAAGAAGCCAAGACCATCAAGTGCTAAAGCAAGACTAAGCACTGATAATGACATGAAGAAAACACCAGTAATACCACCTCGACCACCATGGAGACCCTTCTCAAGGGATTCTTCCCTCAGTAAGATAAATACAACAGAATTTCTGGATGGGCAAAGGTCTGAGGAAATGGGAGAAAATATGAAAAAGGAAGAAGAAGAAGAAGAAGAAGAGAAGAAAACCCCAAGCATTTATCAGAATAGGTAACAGCTATGGTATGGCTATATATTACAGCCATGGTTAATTTCACAACTTGGTCTTTCCAGTACATGTGTGCTTACTGTAGTAAGTATAACCTACCAGTTAATCAAGTGTTCTGTGTCCAGGAATCTATCAGATGGTTTGTCACCTTTGTCAGAATGGCTCACCGAGGAAGTTCCTCATGGCTGGTGAGTGTTGTACATAATATACTTGAGTTTTGAACATTTTATTCAATGTTACAGTTACCAGTTATTATCATTAATAACAGAGAGAGAAACAATGAAAATTTCAATTTCAATTTTATAAAGAATGAATTTTTGCATGTATGGTGAGTCATAAAAGAATTGATTGATTTTTTTAATTCAACAGGGCTCAAGGATATTCTCCAGAAGCTAGTTTTGTGTTTCTTCCTTGTCTTCAATTCATGAACGAGCAGGATCTGCCTTGTGTTCCTGCTGTGCAAGAACCTGGAGAAGAATTGCCTCATATTCCTTTACCACAAGCAAAGGTTAATGAAATTATAAGCATTGTCATGCTTTTTACATTAGACATTATTTCAAGGGCATGTCCCTCTTTCTGCCAAGGCTAACTCTTTATAGTATTTTTGTCTTATATATATTTGTGTACTATAGAAGTACAAGCCACCAAAGCCAAGAGTGAAGAAATATAGCAGCCAGGTATGAATCAAAAAATTGATTATACCCACCAGTAGTTTTCTATAATATTATTCATTGACACATGCAAATGTAAGTCTAATCATCACATATATAACAACATTTAATCAATAGCAATTTTAATATGAACTATTGTAACTCTAGGAGACTGCAACTGGTAAGCAAACATTGAAGTCTAATCTTAGGTGAGCCTGGAGTTTATATTGTACTCTATTAAAACATTACACTCATATAATTTTTCCTTTGCACTGTTTATTTGCTTCATATATCAAATGGTAGCAGTGAAGATTATGCAGTAAGGATGAACCATCTCAGACTATACAACAAGGATGGTGAATTGATTCATGAGTAAGTGTTATGTCATCAAGATGTATACTAGGTGTCAGAGGGGCTTATATCCATCAAGTGTACAATTATCAACCCACTGATGACATGAAAGAGTTGTGCCACAATGGTGTGCAAGAACAATCCAGGCTGCAGATCAAGAATGGGATCATTTATATCTGAGATTAGAAAATTCATGAATAAATAATGAGGCCAAAACAATGGAAAATCATAAGCGTGAAGGAGTTTTTAATTTCGGATAAAGATTTGTCCTCATTTGCA
>WUAP02152842.1:0-10696 GCA_015163945.2 Stichodactyla helianthus
TTTTGCCCTATACATCAGTGTCGTTTTTTCTCGAGTGCTTTCTACTTCCATATAAGGAAATTCACTTACCATATTTGAAATTCTGATAGTTTTTCCTAGCAAAAAACTCGGTTTTTTTTTTTTTTTTTTTTACAAAATTTCAAGAAACTTTACAGTAACTGAAGTGAAAGACAATAACTAAGTCAGCCATCTTTGTTTTTTCACGGTAAGAGGACTGGTACGTTTACATAGGAAACCCGCTACAGCTAACCACAGGAAGCCCATAAACGACACTGAAAGTTTGATATGGGATTTTCTCAGTGTCAAGTACAGTTCGTTGAAGTCATACCTTGCGAGTTTCTGTCAGAATTCGTAAGTCAAGCAAAAAGTCAAGCATCTTTGTGCTCGTAACGAAACCAGTATTTTTTTGCATACCACGTGTTTTTATTATGAAAACATGGATATCAAAAAAATTAGGCCACTTTTAAATCTTGTGCGGCGTCGTCCATCGCTTAATTCATACGAAGAACTTTTATAGAAACTGGCAATTTAAGACCTGTCTTCCCGATGAAAAACTAAAATGAATTATTTTCAAGATTTTTTACATCGATTTATTTTAAAAAGTGCTTCTTTGTTTGAGAACGTAACAATTCTGGCTCACTTTTATAAAAATAAATTAGAAATTCACTCTGATATTATAAAACTAGTTATCTCTATAAAAATATAGAATTTAAAATATCATTCTCTCTAATAATAGTGTAATAATAATGATAATAATTATAATATAATAAATTTCATATGATAAAGGTAAAATCTTGAATTTTTCTGTTCCTTAAAACGGAATTGTAATAATAAAAATATTTCTTTCAAATTTATAATGACTTTTTCAAATAACTGAAAATGTAAACTTTCAAAATAACTTAAAGTGGATTTTTTTCAAAAAAATTGAAAATAGAAAATCTGAAAAGATTTTTAAAATTAATATGATTTTCAAAAAACTGAAAATATATGCTTTCAAAATAAATGAATGTGAGGTTTTTCAAGGAAAATTTGAAAAACGAAGTGCTCATCTAAAAATCAATGGCATTTAAAAATTAATTTGCCGCAAAGCAGGCGAAGTAAAAACTTGAATAATTAAGTTTTTCGTAATTTCTGGTGTCTTACGTGTTGCTTGATAAAATACTGCACATAAAGCAGTCAAGATTGATACCTTTGTGACAAAGGACGATAAAGAGGGAGTTGCTGTAGAGTAGAAATACCGCTTTGTAGCAGCAGAAACGGCTGAATACATTTGATGCATTATGCGGACCTTCGTAGAGTTGTATGTGACTTGCTTGTGTCTTTTTGAGTGTCTTTGCGGGTGGTCAGGGTACTTTGAACCTGAAAAACAAAGACAAAGATTTGAAGTTTATTTTTTTGCTTCATAAAAAGCTAAGGGAGTCTAACAAGTTTTCTGCTGGTATTTGTCGGGTTCATTACTCTGGAACGAAAAGAGACGCAATCGAGAAACGCAAAAAATAAAGTATTATCCCGTTTCTGAAAAAAATCTGATTTTTAAATCCATACTGGTTTGCGCTAACCGTAGGTTCAAATTTTTTTTTGATAACATAGCGTACTGCTTAGATATCACTAGTCTTGATATTCATTCTCATTTCTGAGGCGCCAAAGTGCGTGTTTTGAAGTGACGTGAACTCACCTAACAAAACGCATCCAAAAAAAGATCACTCAGGACACCGCAATCATCAAAATCGACCGGTTCCTGATCCAGCATATCACCAAGAAGTGCAATATACTTTGCTGCCATCCAGATGATTTCAGTTTTTGTTGGCTCTTTTTCTTGTGGTGGAAGTGGAATCAATTCTCGGAGCACTTGGATGTTCATGTTCAAGATGTGCACTCTGTTTCTTTCTCGGGCATTTGCAAGACGTCTCTGTTTGCTAACTCCTGTAAGACGAGGTCCACGCCGTCTAGCTTTCTTTTTCTTCTGTTGTGGTGAATCGGATTCCGGTGAAGAGGCTGGTGGTAGAACATCATCCATACAGACCATATCCAATGCGTCTTCGAACGTAGTTTCCATCGTGCGGTCTTGTCAGTGTGCAGCTCCAAGTGTTGATGCACCGGTAAAAATCTTCTTGGTTGTTGATTAAAAGACAATGACTTTAAAGGAGTGCCTGGAGATCGTTCTGCATCGCAGAACATTATAGTATTAAATCGAGAACAAAGGACCTGCGGTTCACGCTACGCTCTCGGGCACACCTCTGCTTAGCCCTGGAATGAACTTTACTTCCACAGCAAATTAAATTTTGACTAAGCTATTTCGAACACATGTCAGTAGACGCATAGTTTGCGATTTTTGTTTATTACTCTTACTTTGACAGCACTCCTTGATTAATTCCCACATAGGCCTATGGTCATGTTCTGTTGCGACAGGTTAGGGTACTTAATCTTTTCTTAGATCATTCTTCTATGGCATGTTTACATCAACATCCCTTGTAAGATTTCCAAAACATTCCTAATGATTGAGATGCCGTTGGTCATCCTGCTGATTAAGTTTTTTGTCTGTTGGGCGTTTGAAAGCATTCTTCGGAGCTAGATTAGTTGAATTACATTCATTCGACTTCAGTGCTCAGCAACAATCTTAAAATGAAAATATGCGGAGTATTTTGTTTCGCGTTGTTTATGGCATTTTTCTGCTTTTGAAAACCATTTCTCTCGATGGGGCGTCGGAAAACGCGTGCAAGTTCGCGTGCTCCAAAAATGGCCAAAAAAAAAAAAAAAAAAAAAAGAGAGAGAGAGAGAGAGAGGGAACTCGCTTCTTATTTAACCTCAGAAATCCGCAGCATTTTAAAGGAGAAAAACTTCCATTCATTATTTTTTGATCTTGCCGTTTCCAGAGATGCAGCTCTTGGTTTGCTCTAAACTAAATGGGATTATAGCATAACAAAAATTATCCTTACCCAAGTAATATACGAAAAGGAAAAGTCGCCGATCTAAAAACAAACTCTTCGCATACTTGACCGATTACAGCATGGAAAGTAAATCCTAAACACCCCCACAAGATGTCATTCTCCAATATCTTTTTCCTCTTATTCCTAGATCATTTAATAGCCGGCCTTTTTGATGTTTCTCTTTGCTGACGAAAAGTAATAATAATAGCCATTTTATTGGGTTATTGTTATGCAAAAGATGTTTTGTGCGAGCAAGTGAAAGAGAAAGATCAAGTGTTCTATCACTACAGGGAGTTAAGTAAATGAGCATTCCATCTTCGCTGGTTTATTTTCCACTTGTTATTTATTTTGCCAAACATTTTCCTGTTATTGATTTTGTCGGTAATACGAAGATATCTGATGCAGCTGCACTTTTCGTGGACGAATTTTTCTTGTACTAAAGCGTCGTAGCAGCTGAATTGGGTTAGTTTGTCAGAGTTTAGAAGAAATTCGCACTCAGTTTCTGAAAACACCTACATTGTAAGTTTTGGCTGTAAACTCACTCCGGTGCACGACGCTCAGATACACTGCTATCAGAGTTAATCTGATTTCTATTGGCAATTGTTGAATCAAATGCTGCAAATCGAATGAAAAAAACCGATTGTTTTGCTATCATTCAGAAGAATCCAAAATTGAGAAATGGCAGTGCATCCTTTGTTTGTGTTAGCGTCAACTTAATAATGAAATCCCGCTGTTTAACGAAGAAAAGACTTCTATAAAATACCAAAGCAGGTCAGGGAATTATTATGATTAATATACAGAAGATTACTTAGAGCACCAGCTACCCGTGCCTAGTAGTGTCTTAAGTATGAATATTCTTAAACACCCGTTAACAACTATAGATTGTGAGGAGCTACTTCAAAAGCTAACTCGACTTTGCCTTACCGACCCGCTATGCTGAATAAGCGATTTTCTTAGGCGAAAAGATTTCACGCGCGTAGATTTTTGTCAAATTTGTCTAACATAGTCATAGGAGAAAAGGAACATAGCTCTTCTTATAAATCAGGCGACCCCTCGCTGAGGGGAAGTGTGAGAGATCTTTGTGCATAGCAACATCATTGTAATGGATCGGCAGCTATGGAATAATTTTAACATGAACCCGGCAAAGCTAGCTGTCATGTTGACTTATGGATTTTGCTAAAGTTATGCCTGGTTTGCAATCGTCTCAAATATTCGACCAAATGCTTAGGCATTTATTTGCACTGGGTATCATGGCCATGCGTCTTGGTGGCGGTTACTGACGTCTGAATTTCCAAGAACCTTGTTTTATGTAAGGCCCAACGCGTCAGTAGCACTGTAGCAGTCATATAGATTTGCTTGCTTAAGAGATTAAAAGATCACCTAGGAAGACTAACGTCTAGTAATCTTTGTGTTCATTTAGACTTCAAGAAGACAAAGCTTTCATATCAATGTATCTGTGTTTATAGCTATGATTTAACACCTTCGCTGTTGGAGTTTCAACTTAGTAAACATCAGAAAAAGACAAAGAGTATTTTCTTCCCATTTTTGAGGAAGCTAAAACATGCCTTATTATCTCATAGAATGTTCTGGCAAAATTCGAATAAATTTAAATATAAAGTGTTTTTCAGTGAGATAAGATGAACACTGATAACAACCACAATACTTCAATAAATCTACCTTCAAGCGCTTACTGACATGTTTTCTGCACGAACAACTAGAGATAAAGCTTTTAATGAGAGAAAAGTAGCGTATCATTGAGTGAGCGCAATAACAAGGCCAATATATCATTAAATGATTATATAGATCAACTCTCCAGCAATTGGCTTTTTGAACTATGGGTTGTAAAGGCGTAGCAATTTAACTCCCAACCAACAGATAAAATCAGAGAAGGTAGATAAATAAAGAATAACAAACTTTTACTGGTTACGAGCCACAGATAACTCAGGTTTTTAACTACGTGTTTAGTAAAAATACACTAGATTCGTTTGTCATTTCTTTCATCATTTCACTTCTTGAGAAAAGGAACTTTTGAGGGACTCTGGCAAGTTCTGAAATGAAATCGTGTTTTGATCATTTGCTTTCGTGTCGAAATTCGCTTGACAACCAACATTTTTCCGTGAGTGCGTGATAAACAAGGCCTGAGCTTTAGGGGCTAGTTAGACTACCTCACGACATGGTCAACTTCGCAGTGCTCACGTATCTTTAGGAATAATCGAGGAACTCGGTGTCCACTGGCATCATCCGTTATCGTGACCAAGTTTGCAACAACAGCGATTGAAAAAAAGTCGGCCGATGAAGTCGGTGCAGCACTAGAAGTCATGCAAGACCCGACAAGAATCATTGAAGGTTAGAACGAAACAAGCTTCTCGAGGGAAAATTTTTTTATAAAAAAGATTTTGCTCTTTTCGGTTGAAGAAGAGGTGGCTATATTATCAGACTCCTCAGGGGGTCCACGTGCAGCAAGCCAACCGCTACGGCGGGTTAATATGTGGAATAATCAGAGCTTTAAACAAATACCATTGTATAATCAGCAAAAGCAGCATTATTTAGTTTGAATCTGTTGTAAGGCAAAAACACGTGGCCATTAAATCAATGTAGAGATTGAAGCTCATGACGCTTAGCCCGCGGCCGGCACCAACGCCATCGTTAGTCGAGTATGGGATGTACTCGCACGTAAAGTACGTTTCTTAACGAGTTTTTAGCTCCTACTGGCATCTTCATGGGCAGGGATGTAAAGCTTGAGATGGTGTTTTAAATGCTGGCTGCTCGTATCGAGCGCCTACCGAGTACATGGTTGTGCTGCACTTTTACTGAAAGGTTGTTAGTTGTTCACTTGAAGCACGCTCTCGCTATCATCCTTGCGCGCGGCTGTTTTGACTCTTTGAATAGACCCGAAATAGATCAATAACTTTACAGGTTTTCGAGACTTTTTGTGTTAGATTTCTTAAGGATTTTCTCCGCCAACACTTCACCCCTGGTAAAACAGCCACATCGCGCCTCACATAATTCAGAACACTGAAGAGACTCTATAATGGAAATTCATTGTGCCAGCATTCGTTCACATGTTGCAATTAAAAATGCCTTTTAATTTAAGAAGCTTAACAAGGAGCATAAAGCACTGCTCCTAATGCTACTTATCTCAAGGATTGGCATTTAATATTGCCGCTTTTTCTTCTAATTTGTTTGTAATAGACCCAGGGAAGTGTTCATTTGTGTTTGCGGGTGAACACTCAAGAGGTCAATTAATTCTGTGTCAAACATTATCCGGCGCAACAATTACTTTCGACGCAAAAAGATCAATGTCTGCTTTGTTAATAAACACAAGCTTAACAGCGCAAACTACTGCTGTCGAGTGGCGTCGCGAAACTTGGTTTTTTATAGTTCGCTGTATTTACAGACTTGGGCCAAAAGCGTGGCTATCGTCATGAAGTCAAAAGTGTCAAGTGGACTCTAAAGGTGTTAACGCCAACGTCACAAAGTAGTTCGAGCCTTCCCACTTGACACAGTCATGTGAGGCTTTGCCACAATAAAAAAAATCGTTACATAGTTGCAACTTAATCTTTTTACTAGTTTTAGCAGTTGTTTTTTATTCTTTCAATGGTGTATTAGATAACAAAAACTGAGAGAAACGTGACAAATGCAGTTCAGTTAGAACTGAAGGCAGAGCACCCGATAATGGCCGAACTCAGCCCTGTATACCATCCTGTGTTGCGAAGTGAATCATTTAACATTACTGGGAGTGTTTCTTGTGTATTTGAATTTAATCAAGACATGTGTTGTTGTAATTAATTAAACGAACTTTTAGTAAGCAAATAAAATGAATAGTCTCATTTCGCCTAACATTGGTTTCTGTCCTTTCCCTTGCTGGGAGGAATCAACGCCACAGCTAGCGCTTCACATTAAACCTTTTCACATGAGGCAGTTTTCTTCTACATGTTTCTCAGACTTTAATTAACTACTACCGGAACGAAGCGGAAATGGACAGTAAATTAAAGTAAACTCGAATGCGTTCGGTGTGTATAATAGAAAGGATAAAGAGAAAAATAACATTAAGCCCTTGGCGGGAATCGAATCCCACATCTTCGGTTTACTAGTCCGATGTGTTAACCACTACACCACAAGAACAAACCACGGTGGAAACGCAGCTGGACAATGTAATGTATGTGGCAACTGTAGGGGATCCCAGGGCGTTATTTTTCTCTATGGGTAAGCTGAACACCGTAAATTTGGGGTACGCATATATATCAGTTGGACAGTAAATTAGTTGAGTTCAAATTTCGGCGGAGCGTTAACGTGATGTCATGAAGAGTATCCGTCGTAAAGGTGTTATGACTACCGCATGATCGTATCGCACGATTCTCCTGTGTACTGTGTAATAATGTGTGTCGTACACATACCATACCGTGACGAAGCTGACCGCAACCATACCATACCGTGACGACAAAGCTGACCGTAACCATACCATACCGTGACGACAAAGCTGACCGTAACCATACCATACTGTGACAAAGCTGACCGTACCATACCATACCGTGACGACAAAGCTGACTGTAACCATACCATACCGTGACGACAAAGCTGACCGTAACCATACCATACCGTGACAAAGCTGACCGTACCATACCATACCGTGACGACAAAGCTGACCGTAACAAAAACCCCTCTAACTGTGCCGTGACTATGGTAACGATGGCTTTCATTCTATGAGTATGAGTGTAGTAGGCCGTAGTCACACCATACCATTCCGGGGGGTGGGGCGGTTACTGGGTGGTTCATTGATAGGGCTGTGTCGCTGAGATCCGAAAAACCTGATCCTATCTAGAAAATCTTGAAAAAACATACCCTGTTCAAGACACAAGTGTAAATTACAACCTTATCTAAGACTGCAGAGTAGAAGCTGGTTGTAAGTTACGCGCTAAAAAGTCAAAATTTTAATACCCTATATGCGACTTGAAAACGTTAGATAGCGCTGACATATTCAAGACTGATGACCCTGTTTAAGACTATATTTAGGAAATAGTATACCCTGTTTATGACCAAAATCCCGAAAAACCATCCCTTATCCAGTAGAACATCCCCATATGAGTCAATAGATAGTTAACTATTTGACTCATAGAAAACGAGAACAAGTAGTCTAACTGTTTTAGTAGAACCCACTAGCATACTACCTTCGAATTCATACCAATATTTATTGATTTTAATGTTTTTTTTTAGAACAAAATGACGGCTTTTTCACTATCCACTAACTGTCACTCAATAGTTAGTGAGTACGCGAGCCAATCAGATTGCAGGATTCGTGCATGATAGTATGCTAGTGTGGGTTTCTACTAATAATATACATAATGTGAGAAATGATATTGAACTGCGGTGAAATAGAAGTTTTGAATGATGGCCGTCGCAGTGAAATATATTCAATCTAAGCGATTGAAATAAATGAACATACCCGAAAAAATTTCGGGCTTCAAAGGGATTCGAACCCATGACCTACGCAACGCCGGTGCGGTGCTCTACCAATTGAGCTATGAAGCCAAACCATGTTGGCAGGCGGTCATATTGTTGGGTTGATGATTCACTTTGACCCTAGCAAGACAAGAGCATCACACTTAAAAACCAGTAATCAGGCTCTGCAGGGAGGGAGGGGTGGGGGGTGGGAATAGCTCATAACTTCACATTCCCGCAATTTCTATTCTGGTCGTGTTGTCGTTCAGATTTAATTGTCAACCAATAAGCTGAAACAGGAGGACTAGACTTATCTGGAAAGCCATAACGATAGCTACAGAAAACACCTATAGTTATAAGTAGTGTATGATCTAACGGAGAAAAGAAGAACCTCTCTGAAGAACCTGACGTGAATGCTCCTATATCATTCTTATCAACAAACAAACGAACGAACAAACAAACAAGCTCTTCAAACATTAATTAGACACCAAATTCACTGGCTTAAGAAAAATCAAAGCTGTAACATGGTTTTGGGGAATTGGTAGTGTAAAAACTGATTTAGATCGGACTGCGGTTGGCTTTCATTCAACCTTTATCATACAGTGAAATTCCTGATTACCGATAGACTGCCCAAGTACAAGCGTAATGCTGATAACAGACGCGCTTCAAGATGCTGTGTTGAAGAAACAATATGAATCTACTATCTACCAGATATACAAGTCTTAGTGGTCCAGCTAATGCCAAAGACACGTGACTCGAATTTTTTGTCTGACAATTACGTTTTTGTACAAGTAGACAATGATATGAAAGCATTTCTCTGTGAAAGTCTTGTCATTTCTTACTCGATGAGCTCATGGTAGCGTGGTTTCTCACCTAACAATATTTCCGTTAGAAAATGTTTATTTATTTGTTCGTAATTGTTTCTGCAGATAAAACACAACACTATGACCAAGGCGTCAGTTACTGAAGCAGTTTCAATGCGCCTATCGAGCTCAATTTCGATGAAACTTTTGAAAACTGAAAAGCAAGTAAAAACTTTGCGGGAATTTTAAATGGTTGGGGTTGTTAAGGTTTGCCATCAGAAATTTGATTTAGTTTTTATTTGTGGTGTCATTTGTGGTCACTGAAAGAAAAGAAAGTGTTTTGATTCCAGTTTGGTTGAGTCAGATCCTTATCATTGTACAAATACGTCAGACTAATCCTACGAAAACATACTCAAGATATTAAACAGTAGCACCTAACATTGATAATTCAATTATTCCTCAATCAGACGATTTCCGTTCTTTTCGAGTTGTGCATCCGTGCTTTTTCTAATTGAAATTTCATTTCTGGGACAATTTGTAGAGTAAGTATAAAGAAGATTCTACGCGAGCTTAGCCTTGTGTTATGCTACCGATTTGAAGAGCTATCATGGCAAACCCTTGTCTACCGTCAGTGAGTGTTATATGTTTTTAAGATACCTGATAAGTGAGAGTGTTAATCTATTGTTTTTAAACGCCAACGCGCTTCTGGGAGCGTAGAGTTGTGGAACGCATAACAGTTAGATAAAATGTAACAGTGTGATTACAGTAAGAACACTATGCAAGGACGAAGGGAAGACGAAACCGCAATACCCAATGACAAAACTCGAAAAAAGAAGAGGAAATCAGCTCCTTTGACAGGAGTAAGCAAACTACGCAAAGCAGCGAACGCACGAGAAAGAGAACGAGTCCGGGTTCTAAATGAGAGTATAGAACAGCTAAAAAGCATTCTTCCTATGGACGCGTCTATCGTCAAGCCCACAAAAACTGACATAATTTGGATGGCTGCAAGATATATTTCAGAGCTGAGGGATATGCTACATGAAAGTAACTCAGGCCGCTCGAGTGCAAGCGAGGAGCTGGAAGAGTTGAGTCCTGCATCATTTACAACACCCCAGGAATGCAGCAGGGATTTATCAGATCTAGAGTCACTGATGAACATCGACATTGACGAACTTGTTACATTCGAAGAGGAACATCAAGTATTATTCTGTACAGATTGTTACCAGCTCTAGTGAGTACCATTCATCTTACTTACCAAAGTTTATTTCGATCCTACTGCATATCAATTTATCGTGCAGTTGTTGTAGGATTTGAAGCGTGTTGGCTCTGTTGAGAGTGGTTCAAGGAGAGGATTAGACACCGAATAGTTTACATCGTGGAGTATTTAGAGGATATATATTATATCTTTCAGTTCCCATATATATTTGAAAGACACAAACAAGGACTTCAACATAAACTGGAAAATAATCAAAAAATGCAAACCATACAATAATCTAAGCAAAAAATGTGATCTGTGCCTCAGCGAAA
>WUAP02152853.1:0-10695 GCA_015163945.2 Stichodactyla helianthus
ACCCTGTAATTGACACTATATGACATCATCAGATGAAAAGTGCGTCCCCTAAAACAGCCCCATAATTCAGTGCAAATGACAACTCCGAAATGGCAAATAGGGGATCACTGAGGAACATAGGGGATCACAAAGGAACAAAGGGGAACACAAAGGAACACAGAGCAACGCAGGGGATCACAGGGAATCACTGAGGAACATAGGGGAACACTTGATCACAGGGGAACTCAGAGCAACGCAGGGGAACACGGGATCATTGAGGAACATAGGAGATCACATAGGAACACAGAGGAACATAGGGGATCACAGTGGAACACAGGGGATCACAGTGGAACATAGGAAGATCGCAAGCCATCTCAAGGGGAACAATAGGCATAAAAGAACAAATAACCTCGGGACATTACATGTAGTCTTACATGAAGTCCTGACCCTCGCAGATCCCAAGATGACAAAATAAGGAACAGAAGTTTGCAAAACAACTGCGCAAATTCTTGACAAAAATCCTTCTAAAATGGCCAGCAACCATGTTAAGAGGGCTGTTGTATACAAATACGGCATGCTCTCCGAGGGCAAGGTAATTTAGACGAAGAAAGCCGTATAGAATTTACGAAATTAGAGAAGCAAAAGTTCAATGAATGAAAAAATGTCGTCCACGAAGACAGGAACTTGCGAAAAATCTTTTAAAAAATAAATTGGAATATTAAAAATTTTCTTGTAAGAGTTGATAAAATAGTTTTGTGTCTAAGGTAACGCATAGCCTTCTCACAGCAACCTTTTTTCGTCTCGAGGTTAGTGAGTTTTTTCATTTAATTTAGCTTGTCGCTGTGCCTCAAACCATGCAAGAACTAAAGCAGCTTGTCAAGGATAAACTCGAGCTGAGCTCAGTAGAAGGGTTGTATACAGCTAAAGGTGGACGAATTGATAATATTGAACTCATAAGGTAGGTGTTGGTTCATGTGCTAAAGGGTCATTTTGTAAAGTTTTTCGTTTCTTGTCACGCCGAAGTGTGAAAATTCTATAAAATTGCGTTTTCTAGGCTGTGCAAATCAGTTGTTCTCAAAATGGTGCATGTCATGCACGTTTTCTCCAGAAATTTATACAGAATATCTAGTTGTATTACAAGAAAAATACTTTACACGTTTTGAAATTATGCTAATTAAAATTAAATAAAATTTTTTTATTTGTGCAAAATGTCTAATTTCTGAAATTATCCATCCTCCATATGCAGAGGGGATGAGGATAGACCTCTACTTTAAGGCATAATGTTAGACCTTCATGTGGCTTGGATGATCACATCAATGGTAGTCCTGTGCATTTGATTATACTCATAGAATTTTCAGGTTATAAATGTTAAACATTTCTTTTTTTTTATTTTCACACAGGGATGATGAGGTTTTATATGTATCATCTGAAAAGAAAGGTTAGTTTTTTAGGCCCACTTTACAAGGAGGGAAGGTAACCCTAGCACTTATTTATTCTAATGCCTTTACAAGTGCACCCGGCTTAACCCTACTGCTAGGGTTACCCTGTCTGTTTGGGGAAACCCTTCTGCCCGGGTTAAGTTTTCCCCTTGTAAAGTCATTTAGCTAGGGATAACCCACCTTCCCAGGACAACTTTTACTAGTTCTCAGACCTCCTGTAGCACAAATCAACAAATGGCGATCATGGCAGAACAAGGTTTACCCTGGGCACTAGGGTTACCCTACCTATATTTTTTCCTTGTAAAGCCAAGCTATCTATTGACCCTAGTTGGTGGGTAACCCTAGTACTAGTCTCGTATTCTATTGCAGTCTAATGATTGTAAATTGCGTAAGCAATCTGAATTCACATTAATCATTATAAAGTGCCTTTCATTATATCCATATAGAAAAAAGGCTATATAAATCATAAATCATAATTATATTGTAAAACAGGCCTTAGTTTCTATTAATGTACCCCACAGGTGTTCTAGAGTTTAGAGTTTTGCTTGGGATGACTTTGATTTGATTCAGGGTTAAAGTTTCCTCATTGGTCATTCAATGGATTAGTAATGCAAATGGTGGCAAAGTTTCAGTAGTAATTTTGCTTTCTTTTTTGATTTGCTCTTTTAGAGTCAAATGTCTGCTTTGCTCCTTCTCTTCTCAATCAACAAGCTGAGGATTTTATGAGCAAATGTGAGTTGAGTACTGTTGCATAGAGTTGATTTTGTAGGAGTTGGAAACTATATAGCAAATTTGTATCCATAGTATTCTATTTAATGTGCAACAATGCTCTACAACTGTGGAGATAGAGAGTTATGGGAAAAATGCGAGCACAAGGCTACCTATTTTGCCAAACTGTAAGGGAGGGAGAGTGGGGAAAACCCCAAGTAGTTATACCAGAACGTTGCGTTACCTCCCTGCTGTGGTACACCTTCTCATGGGACCATTAGCTTCACCATTTATACAACTGTGTGTGCATGGGTGCCTATTTATACTTATTGTTACGCATGGTTACACGTTGAATAGCTGGTACTACCATGTCATACTTCACTTTAAGGGCTCAGACATACCATGCAATGTTCCCTGTGATGTTGCTTACAAAGTTGGGAAATTGCACCATGCAAGTGCACATGACACAGTCGATGATGTTGCAAGAATAGAAATTAGTTCTACTTTTGCTATGTCATGCACAACAGTTTGCACAGGTAGACACAAGGTGCAATTTCCTATTACAAGCAACATCTCAGGCAATGTTACATCATGTATCTGTGCCTTAACTATAAGTATACACTCCTGTTACTGCCTGTGATCCAGAGCTGCAAGTTATTGTAGGTATATTTCCCACTCATATGAAAACTACTCAATAAGTAGGTATCTGGATGATTTATTGATTATTGCCATTGTTTAAAAGGACGTGCACATTACTGCCAATTGTAGTTGAGTCCATTAGAATTAGGGAGGGGTGCCATGGGGTATCTGAATTCAAAATGCTCATAAGCTGTCTACAGCTACCAATGTTAGACTTGGACCAAGTTCTAAGGAAAAAGAATAAGATTTAATCACTAGTAACAATTGGCAATAAATTCTAATGTGGAATCACTAGCTCAAACAAATCTTTAATTTCCAAAAGGTTTGGGAAGGGAAAACAAAGATTATTGCCAAAGTTAGATTTAATGATGATATTTTTCTGTTCTTCAGCATACAGTGATTGGGTAACACTCAATGTAGGTGGACAAATATTCACTACAACAAGGTACATATAAGCCACTACACAGCATAATTGCCTATTAAGTTTCTGAGCCCACAAGCATGCACGCACATAATTTCCACTTAATTACTATGGTGACCTTCGGAATTTTACGTGTTTTGGACTTCAAGAAGACAAAAACCTCAAATTTTGCACGGGATCCTATACTTTATGTGCTTATTTGAAAAAGCTCCTAAAAATCTGGCATATCAAAGTTTTTTCAAAAAGTTAAATATTAGAACTTATGAAAAAGTGAAGTTTTGTACGAATTTCTGCTCAACTTGATGGGATGTTTTCTGGGCACTGGTTAAACAAAATATGCCAAATCCAGGTATTTTCATCTCCTTATCTTAAAGTTATTCATGTTTTGTTGTAGAATTATCAACCAGTTAACATCTGTACAAATATTACCTTCATACATCTATTATCTTTTGAGCTCTAATTGTCAACTCCTACCCACTTTGGCTAATGAGATTTTCACTTCCAAAACGTATAAACACCCTTCCATTCAAGCTTGATTATTTCAAAAAGTAGTTCAGGAAAACCTATTTTTCTGTTCATATTTGAAATCAGCATTAAATTTCCATTAAAAATGATGGTATTTAAAAAAAAGTTCAGATAAAATCCAATAGTAGCCAGTCACCTTAAGCTGTTTCTACAAATTGCAGTATCTCTCATTAAGTGGATATGCCAATGCACAAGTTTGATTGTCATTAAAATGCCCTGCAAGCCTGCCAGACTGAATGCTTATTTTGCAGCCTTGTTACATCAGTCATCCTTCATAACTACACATTCATGATCAGTTACTTGGGAATATACTTAAAAATAAAGGATAAATGCTCAGACACATGATGCTGCATTGCCTCCAACATTGCTTGCAGCAGGAAAATCATGTCCACCCATAAAAGCAGAACTTGTGTCTACTTCTGTGATTTTGCCAGAAGCATGGGTGGTAAACACATGCAATTTCCCCATTGCAAGCAAATTGTTGCAGACAACACCACAAAATTCTCTATATATTTTATATTTTTAGATACACAAGCCATATTTTGTGTGTTTATATAGCATTTTTCTCTTGTAGAGCTACACTGCTGTCAAAACCAAACAGCATGCTTGCCAAGATGTTTTCTGTAACAGGTGAGAAGAATCTGATGAGATTTCAATAACTTCCTGCTTCTTAATATTTCAGACTTTCTCTGGGTGTTTTCCCAGGCAAGAACAGCAGAGCAATTCTGAAAAAGGGGGTCAATAGCTTGAAAGTAGGGGTACTAGCTTAGTAAATCCTTATCACTTGGTAGTATAGAATGTATACTATTCTCGTAAAAAGTGGGAGGGGTTCATCCCCTCACCCCTCCCCTGTCTCCACCATTCCTGCCTAGGAAAGTGTACTCTCCAGAGATCTTGGAACCCTCTCCTTTGAAAGCCCCTTAGTGTTTTAAATTGTCCAACACAATGTTTGTATCATTTTGAATATTCCTGGCCAGATGGACCAAAATATGTGAACAGGATGGAACCCTACTTGCAAGGATGTTGAAGAGACACCAGTTTATAAAAATGCTACAATGGGCTTTCAGTGACTTTCCATTTTCCCTTTTTTCCATTTTTTTAGAGTCTTGGTGCAGTATCCGAGATCCCAGTGGTGCATACTTGATTGACAGAAGTCCTGTGTACTTTGAGCCAATCTTAAACTTCTTGAGACATGGATGTGTGATACTTGATGAAGGAGTAAACCCCAAAGGTTTGGGATATTTGTTATTTGTTTGGCAATGTTCCAATTTATTATCATTGAAACACCTCATTTTTTTTAATTTTGAAGGTGTTCTCGAAGAAGCAAAGTTCTTTGGCCTTACAAGTATGATTGAACAACTTGAAGAAAGGATCAAGGTACAAAGTGCCAGCCATTTTTTTACCTCACCTGAAGAGATTCACCAATGTAGAAATTTATTGTTTTGTCATCCAAATTGGACTGTGTTGGGAATTGCTGCAAAAGGTTTACATTCATGGTAGACAAAATTATATTCATTTGATATTGTTTAATGGCTATTTCAGACAATGGAAAAATTAGAAGATGAATCTCTAAGTAGAAATGAGTTTGTGCGAATTTTACTATCAACCCCTTCAACAAGAGAATTAAGGTGTCAAGTGAGTAGAACTTTTGATTATTATTTATTGAGAATATTGCGAATTTATCTCTAAATGAATGAAGGCAAGTTCCACTGTGTTACGCTGCAGCACAATTGATGGTTCCGGCCAAAACAATAGCAACCAATCACATTCACAGGATTTTTCCCAGTGGAATTAAGATCTTGTCCCACAAACAACAACACGTTTTCTATTTTGAAGGGAACTATAAGGATTACAAGGCAATTTTATTTTATTTTCATGAGACAGTAAATAATTGAAACAATTTATAATATAACTTTTCTGCGATCAAAGTTTTAAAAGCTGAGATATTCTGGCTTAAATTTGTTAGGCTTGTGGGACTTAGCAACAGTAACTAAGTTGAGTCAGAACCATGAATCTCAGCAACTTGCAGTGATGTTTCACCAATGTAGGCTGGGGAGAACTTGAAATAGCTGCACTGTGTGCACTGTGCACTTGAAAAATATGTGTTAAAATTGTAAGAAAAGTTGCTGGAGTGGTGATAACAAGGTTGCAAGTTGCTGCAATCTGTTGCAAAAAGCAGACCTGAGTTCCAGTTTGAGCAATGCGGTGTGCAACAAAACACACTGCAAGACAAACCATGTTTAACAACTTGTCTCACAGCAGTGATGCAAGACAAGTTACTGAGAAAATTGCACAGTGTAATGGGACCTTTAGAATGTTTTCCCCACAAATGGCAACTGGAATTATCAGTAGATAGGAAGGAGTGCTGAGGGGGTTAGGTTCTGCTCCTTTATGGAACATTATGAAGTTTGTGAATGGGGGGGGGGGGATAGATATAACAACAATTCACCACCTTTGAAGAGGAATGAATGTTTTCTGGAATTATTTATGTACAGAAAAGGAATGTATTTCTTTGTATTAAGGCTGATTTACACTGTACAACTTTTGCTTAAAACTGTCGCATGCAACTTGCATTGAACTTTGAACTTACAACTCCACAAAGCTGCGTGCAACTTGCTCTTTTTTGAAATGGTCTGGCTGTAAGCATGGCATAAGCAAGTTGCACATGACAGTTGCAGGAAAAAGCTGTACAGTGTAAATCTGCCTTCATGCAGATTCATACAATTTCAGGATGAAGTTCTGAGGGGGAGGAGAATAGGAAGTCTTTTGGTTATGGCTTTTCCTGATGGGGAACAAGGGACATCAGATAAACCCCTAACTTTGTGAAGGAAGCATAATTATTTTCTTTCAGTATGCAATAAGTTAAAGTCAATAGGTCAATACTCATCTTTCTACAGGGCATCAATTTAGAGGGTGCAGATCTCTCAAACTTGGACCTACGGCACATCAACTTCAAGATGGCCAACCTAAGTCATTCAGATCTTGCTGGAGCAAATCTGTCCCACTGTTCCTTGGAAAATGCCAATCTTTCCTATGCGCATCTGGATGTAAGTCAATGACAGTGATTTTTGTTATGGAGGAAATGATGGCAGAATGATAAAGAATATTTTCTTCTAATCATTTTTTATGTTTAAATTATAGGGAGCCATCCTAGGGAATACTAGATTTCAGAGAGCTAATCTGGAAGGGGCTTCATTGAGAGGCTGTAACTTTGAAGATCCTTCAGGAGTACAGGCTCATCTTGAAGGTTATTATTTATTGCAACCAAAATACTATTGTCATTGTTTATAAAAAATATCCATACCTGGCCACCAAAGAGGGAATTTCAATTTGAAATATTCTCAATAGGCCAAATCTGCTATGCATTGCTATTTACATTTCCACCCATTTCAAATCTTTTAAGAATAACATTCTTTGTCTTTTTGATTTCAGTATCACAAGGAAATGATATAGAAACTCTTGGGAAAAAAGTTCTTATTCTCATAGGTTTTGAATTGGGTAGAAATGTAATAGCAATGTGTTGTCTATTTGTTCCCAAATATTTCCACTTTATCCTTAATTTTCCCCCCAATTTATTCCAAAAACACCACCTCCTCCATCACCATTGTCACCACCTTCATCACCACCTCCTCACCACTGTCATCATCACCACCACCAATACCATCATGATCTGAAGCAGCAGCAGCATCAACAATTATACTGTAGTTACACTCTAAGGTATTTAACCATTTTTGTGTTATCTAATCCTTGATAACTACAGGTGTGAATCTCAAGGCATCAGATTTAGAAGGAAGCCAAATGACCAATGTGATTCTACGCGTAGCTACTCTTAAAGGAGCAAATCTCCAAAATTGTAATCTAAGGGGTGCAATACTTGCTGGTGCCGACCTGGAGGTGAGTTTTTTCATGGTTATGAGATTGTTTAAAGTATACACCCTCATTGGCTAGTTTGTAGTCCATAACTTAATATGGTACAGACCACCAACCTTGTTTTTGTGTGTGCCTTGCCATATAAAACACATCTTATTAACCTTGCTTGTTCAGTCTGTATGTAAGTTATGGAACCTTGATATTCCCCTTTTTATGGCCTGCGTTCTAAGTGACTGGAACAATGGGAAAAAATTTGGTCCATAATTTAAAGTATAATTTACAGTACAAAGCAATTAATAAGTTGATTTTGCTATAATATTTATAGAAAAAACTAAAGCTAGTACTGTGACAACATTTCCGTGTTGTTTCAAATGCCATTATGACTCTAGCTTTCTTCAAACTATTGTAATCCCAGTTAACTTGAACTCATTTTGATTTGATAATGGCGTTAGGAACAATGCTGAAACATCACTGCCTAATAGCATTAGTTTTTCTATAATTAATTTTACAGTACACAGCTATTTCGAAAAAGGATTGGTGAAGGTTTTATTGCATGTTGCATACTAAGGCTGAAATACACCATTGGCCATGTGAACCAAATAACTTTCCAGCACAGCTCTTTGTAATATGGAGTTAGCATATTTTCTTCTGTGCTGATATCATTTACATATGATCTACAATACATTTTGGTCTTGGTATGCAACATGCAACAAAACCTTCAGCAACAATTTTTGAAATAGCTGTATATTTACAGTAAGTTATGGAGCCTCGATATTCCATTTATTTATGGCCTGTGTGCTAAGTGCCTGTACCATAAAGCAGTGGGAAAAACTTTGGTCCATATTTTACAGTATGGCACTCGAGCTCGGTTAATGAGAGGTGTGTATTAATAAGTTTTTATTATTATCATATAGAACTGTAATCTGAGTGGATGTGACCTCCAAGATGCTAATCTTCGAGGAGCAAATGTCGTAGGGGCCAAATTTGCAGAGATCTTAGGTCCCCTCCACATGTCCCAGTCTGTTGGAGCATGTTTAGGTAGGGCCAATACCAACCCTTCTGATTAAGATCCCATGGAAGAAGGGAACCTTAAGGTAACATATGCCTTAGGGAATAAATTTAATAACTCTTACATGCACCAGTCAGTCTGCAATGGTACATGTTTTGGTATGAATAATTCAAGACTGAAACCTTTAGGGGCTAAATGTTATAAGAGATTGATTTATCATCCAGTGGGACATTAGCAACTTCTCTTGGTATGCAGAATGACCATCCAGCCATCATGATGGTCATCTTGTATGATGACAATTGCCCTATTTCATTATGATGTCATGGCTTGTTTTTGAGTGGTTAGGTGTGTGTTTTTTTAAATACCCAAGAAGATCTAAAATTTAGCCCAATGCAGTTTACAAAACACACACAAAAACGTTAGATGATAGGTGCACTAAAATTTATTTTATTTTGATTTATGCGATTTTCACTGTAATCGTGAGAAAGGCCATTGCTTGGGCTGCCTGTAGTACCTGTAAAGCAGTTCATGAAAACAGGGTTCCTGAGGATGAAAGTTGAGTATCTAGCAAAGATAGATAACGAAACGTCACCCAGAAAAGTATTAAAGTGTATATAAATATAAATTGATCATAAAATATTTATTAAAATTTACGTGAAGCTTAGGAAAGTGTGACGTAATCGTTGTTGACCTTTGAATTTTTTTAGAGAAGATATCGTTGCTTTATTGCCGGTACTGAGAATACCTCGCTGTGTATGCAACATGCCTCTTTCGACTACGGTTATCGGGTCGTTTCCCAAACCAGACTACCTTAAAATACCTGACTGGTTTCGTACGAATATGAATGGCAGCTACATACAAAAGTACACAGAAATCTTGAAAACTAGAAGTCAAAGCCGAGAGTCTAAAGAGGATTTTGATAACACTTTGAAGAGGGCAAAATCAGAAGTGTTGAAACTCCAGGAAGATTTAGGAATCGATGTCATTACCGATGGAGAACTGGCTAGAGAGAGTTACGTGCACTATTTTTGTCGCCGACTTGAAGGGATTGATTTTGTTAATCTGACCCAGAAGAGTTCTCGTAACGGTGCTTGGGTCTGCGACCTTCCTACAATCGTTGCAGAAATTCAAGCGAGCGATAAAGAACCTTGGGTTCATCTCGAGTGGAAAGAAGCACAAATGCTCTCAGGAATCCCCGTAAAGATGACAATACCTGGGCCTATGACCATTATCAATTCGCTCTCTGATAGCTATTACCACAACGATCAAGAACTGAGCCGTGTTTTAGTTCAAATTATTAACAGAGAAATCCGAGCATTGGCTGCCACGGGATGTCAATATATTCAGGTAAGAAGTAAAAATATGCACTTTTATCTTAAAAAGGTTAAAACACAAGCAAGTTTTATTTCTTTTTACTAAGACTGCGATTTTTTTCCCATAACATACATCAATTTCGCCCCCAGAGAAGGAATTTTAAACATATGGCTCTGTGAACGAGATAGGTCACATAACAGAGTTGGTCACACAACGAATAATCACAGGGAGATTTTGGTCGTGAATATTTTCTATACTTATCCAACTAGTTTATACTGAAATAATTTGACCTCTCTGTATACATTCAGAGAAAAGCAAAGATCTAAGAGTCTGAATAACTGGTAACAGCTGTTATCCTTTCCTGTATTTCGCACAATAAAAACGTTCTTAGGCAAACCGGCGTGTCCACAGGCAGCCCAAACAGTGTTTCTGAGCAAGAGTTATTTATAAGAGAATGTATAGGGCTTGCGATAGAAATAAAAAATAAATCATTTCTTTGAATAAACTGTACTAAAACATTGAGTCATAGTTTTCCCCCCTATAAATTCGCTGGCAAAGTTTCAGCGCTGTCCGGGTCTTTTAAATGGGGTTTTTCAATTTTTGCTCTATCCTACATTCTTTTATAAATCTTGCTCTGAAACATTGTTTGGGCTGCCTGTGTGTTCACGGGTAGATGCAAACGGAAAACTATCATATTGCAGCTAATAAACCGTCTTATTATATACCAAGTGTCAAAGTTCAATTTTCCTCAATTTCTATTGGTCGAGAGTGTATCACGTGAACGTAAAGAA
>WUAP02152864.1:0-10695 GCA_015163945.2 Stichodactyla helianthus
GATATACAAACTCTCGCCTGCGGCTCGAGCTTGTATATCCCATACAGATCGGCCGCCCATATTGTATACATTACTTAGGAATCTAGTTATTGTCAATTAAAGTTCCATTCACAAGAACATCAATGTGGGAAATGGGAAAATAATACAGTGTTTGGGCTCATGCATATAATCTTTGTGAAAATTTTTAATGTGTTGACACATAAGAAGAATCATATTATAATCCACTACAGAAAGTATGTTTTAAAAAGAACTTATGATAACTGATTTTGGGAAATCCTATATCCCACTCCTATGGGAAAATATGGAATAATGTTTATGGAATATGTATAAACCTTCCCCAGCCCTTGGGAATTCTTTTCTAACTTCAAAGGAGAAGTATCATAACCCAGGGAGAATAGTCCTTTCTCAAGATATAGTTGAGTTAGTCCTGTACTAACCAAAGCCTTGATGTATCATCATGCACTGAGCTATATACTAATTTGATACCATGGACTTTGGGATGATTAAACAATAAAGCAAAGAAGAATTGTTGATTAAGCAATATATGATTTATGTAATAACACATGAAGAAGCTGCTGCGGTAATGAAATCAAGGCTTTGGCAAGTACAGGACTCACTTAACCATATCTTGGGAAAGGCCTACTGACTTAGGATCTTGCTACTTGGGTCAGGCATTTAACAAGTACATGCTCCCCTAGACAGTTGACAAAAAAAGAGTGCCTTGGAAGGGAGGGAGGGGAAATTTGTCAGGGGTAGGGAATTGACTTGCCACCTTCAAAAAAGTCAATTCCCCTTGGTCTGCCTGTGTCCCCCCACCCTGGGGCTAAACATTAATAGGTGCAATAACTCATTTTGCCCTCATGAAAACAAGTTACATTAGCATACGAGCATATGCATGATTTTTTTGAATTTCTGTGTGTCTATTCAGGTTCATTTATGGGACACAGTTGGAATGGAAAGATTTGAGTGCCTTACTAGGTCATACTACACTGGTAGCCACCTTGTTCTTATTGTTTATAGCACAGACAGTAAGGACTCCCTCAAACAGGCACTACTTTACAAAAATGCAGCAAAGGAACATGCTCCTGGTTGTTGCTTAGTGTTGATTCGAAATAAAATTGATTTGAGTGATCAAGAAGAGGTATCAGAGCAGGAAGCAAAGAGACTATTAAGTTACAATGACTTCAAATTTAAATTCAAGACATCAGCTAAAACAGGACAAGGAATTAAAGAAATTGAAAAGACACTAGGTGCCTATCTTCACAAGCACAGCAAAAAAGTTAAGAAAAATCCTGGCACAGTGGCTCTTAAGCCCTCACAATCAAAGAGAGGCTGTTGTCATAAACATTAAGATAGATTTTAGCTTTTAGAAAGTTCATCTTCCTGTGGAAAACACTTACTGTTAGGGACAAGGCAATATCAGGGGAGGGGCCAGGGGTAGCAGGTGCAAATGCAGGGGAGGATTTAAAGCATTTTAGGTAGCAAAAATGGAGGGCCACCAAAAGAATTGTACAATAATATATATGTTAGTAAAAAAATGTTTTGGCACCAAGGGGGCAGGGGTGGGGAGAAATTGTCAATGACAACAAAAACAACACAAAACAAGTCAGAATCATGCTTTCATTTTCCTAGTAAACTTCCAAAGTACCTGCATGTTTTTAGTTATCTGAATCACTCTTATTTTAGTCCAAATTAAATTCAGTTTTAATATAAAATGTAATTAATTAGTTAGTCATCGTACTTGCAGTACTCATGTAAGATTTTGCACAATTGCAACATGTCCTTGTTTGACAAATGTATGATTTTTCTCAATGATGTACGCCATTTTACTTTGTAAATATCACTATCCAAAATTCTGTCTTTTTTAAGACTTACCATCTAATTATGTTGTAAAACAATCAGTTTGCCATACATTACACTTGAACATTTTCCAACAGATTTCAGACTCATTCTTTTTAATTAATAGTTATTACTGTATAATAATATAATATAATATTTTGTAGTTTAGGCTGTGAAGAAGTGTGTAAAAGTGTAGAATAACACCCCCTATTGACCTATCAGCCAACAGCTGGTCATTTGTCAGCCATTATGCAACTGACAATCCACTGACACCTAACTGTCAAATAACTGATAAGTTTAAAGCATAAACTATCACTAAACAACTGACAAAGTACAGACATGCTTGCTGACAAACTACCATTAAATGGTTGACAAACTACCAACACACGTTAATTGCCAACAAACCTCTGTTAAATGGCTGACAAACAGCTGGCTGTCAACTGACATTGTCAATTGGGGCACCATTCTACACTCTTATCAGTTATTTGATCCCTATTAACGGCCATCTGGTTAGCCCAGTTGGTAGAGCATCAGTCTCTTGTGCAGGAGGTCATGGGTTCAAGCCCTGGCTGGACCAACACTCAGGGTCTTAAAATAACTGAGGAGAAGGTGCTGTCTTTGTAATAACATCTGCAAATGGTTAGACCTTCAGGTCTTCTCAGATAAGGACTTTAAACCTTAGGCCCTGTCTCCCATCCCTTCCTTAACTTGTATGTGGGGGACATTAAAGAACCTGTTGAACTATTCGCATAAGGGTAAGGGATTGTCTCCTGGTTCAGCAGTCTGGTCTCATATTCTAATGCAGTCTAATGATTGTAAATTGCATAAGCAATCTGAATTCACATTAATCATTGTAAAGTGCCTTTGACTATATCCACATAGAAAAGACGCTATTATATAAATCAAATTATAATCATTTGTTGATAAGTTTGGCCAAAGGAAGTTAATAGTACCAAATTTCAGTAGCTCCAGTGCATTAGTTGTTTTACACTTATGCACTTCCAGAGGTTTTTTGACTCCCCTCAATTCTCACTGTCTTAGTCAGCAATAATGCAGAAAAAATATTAAAGACATGCTGTGCATTGTGGTTAAGAAAATAGAGAAACTGCTCACAGTCTACTAGTAATATTATACATCACTTCAAACAAACACAATGTAAGTAATGTAAAGAGAACGAGAGGGCATATCAGTGTATAAAGATCCAAGCCCTACATAATCATTAATGATATAATGCACCCTCGAGTTTTTTATATTTGCGTATCAAACATCTAGTAGTAAATAGTCCTATTTGATAGAAATTCTCAAGTTAAGATTTCTTTTGGCTTAGAAAATCCAAGTTAAGGTGTGTATGCAAATTGAGAAAATTATTTATCCCATATAAAAATTTATATTTAGTAGTGATCTCTATTCTGTTTTCTAATGAGTTATTAATGAGTATTATAATAGCTCTAAAGCTGACAGTAGTAATTATGAATCCATAGTTGTTTTCTTAAAGTCTAACTGTTAGATTTCATTTCACATGTTAAAATCCAACTTTATTAAAACTTCTTAATAAGAACAAGCAACCAGAAATGAGTTTCCCTGATTTTATGATAAGCTGAAGCATTCAGTTTAAATGTCTTCCCTTAAAGTGCTAATACAAGATACTATCATGACTTTAATATGAACATTATTTCTGGCTTCTTGATATCAATTTTAAGAAGGTTCAACTACCTTCATTAAGTAGACCTCCTTGACTTGGGTTTAACGTTTTCCTATTTCAGATCATGTGTCATTCCCTTGGGTATTGCTTTTTTTATTTCGCAGAAATGCTTGAAAAGATACATATATGGATGAGCCTCAAACAAAGAATCTTATTCTCAAGAGGATTGACACATGGTCTGAAATGGGAAAACACTATATACACCCAATCTTAGGAGGTCTATAATGCTCTAATCATTAGACATCCTTGAGCTTTTGGTTCCTTCTGCATGTAACACTGCACAGATTGCATAATTCAATAGAAACAAAAGCTTAAAACAGTGGACCAGAAGCTAAACAATACCCTGCAATACAAAGAACCCTAACCAAGACACAATAGTTTTCAGTACATGCAGAATTAAGATCCGAGCTTTTCAATTTAAAACACTTAGGAAAAAAGAAAAGAAAAGAAATAGCTTTAAAGATAAAATTAACTTTTTGGCACCAAATTATTAAGATTTAGAGTCACTGTATATCATTGTTTGCACTTCAGCATTATTTTATTACTATTACTGTCATTATATACTATACAAGTTCATGTTTAATAATTTTCTACATGTTCTTTTTTTTTAAAAAAACTTGTTTTTAACATTAAAGTTATTCTATAATCAAAATTTTTTTGTAAATTCTTATTCTATTGTTTTTAGTTTTTAAAAATGGTTACCAGAGAATGGAGTTTAACAACAACTTGAAGATTGATCATGATTTGTTGCTGTAGCATCTCCTTCTGGCTTCACCTTGAAAGAATCAAAGTTTTTAATTGCTGCTTCTGGCAAAGTTTTCTTTTTCAAAATAGCATTCCCAATTGCCAAAAGCAAATCATCTATCCCCCTGCCATTTAAGGCTGACGTGTTGAATTGCTCAAAGTTCTTCAATTCATAACCAATGTTGGTAAATTTTGCAGATACTTCATGATCCCTCACTGTTTGATCCTCTAAGTCAATCTTGTTCCTTAAAATAAACTTCTTGGCTTCTGGTGCATATTCCTGGGCTGCTGAAATACAACTTACCAATTTTGTAACACTGTCAATGCTATCAGAACTATATACCAAAAGAACCACACAGGTATCACGGTAGTAGTCTCTGGTTAGAGTTCTTTCATAGTATTCCATCCCAGTGGCACTATCATACAATGTCATCTGTAATATAATAAGCCAAATCATTTCAAATTATACTCTGAGATCAAATTGAAAAATTTAATATTCAAAAATTCAACAATTTAACTAGGAGTTCAAGTTTTCTATGAGTCAATAGATAGTCAACGTGTGTAGTGCTGAGTGACTATTTGACTCGTAGAAAATTTGAACGAGTAGTCTAATTGTTTTAGTAGAAACCCAGTAGAGTGCTTTTAGTCACACTGTTGAATAGTTGATGTCACCTAAATTAGATAACTAACTTACTATTTTAGGTGGCGTCACCTTAATTCAAAATTCACGTGCCAACGGTCTGAATATCCAGGGGGAAACTATGATGCAATTGACTGTCTCTACAGACATTCTCTGGTAAAGTAAGCCCCCCGAATTTGCATGACCATTATTTTGGCGCGCATTTACTATTTTAGATGATGTTAACTAAATAGCTAACTAAATTAGATAAATTTATCTAACTATTCAACAGTGTGACTGAAAGCACTCTAACATACTACCTTCAAATTCATACCAATATTTATTGATTTTAATGTTTTTTTTAGCACAAAATGCCAGCTTTTTCACTACTCACTATATATCACTCAATATTTATTGAGTACATTGGCCAATCAGATTGCAGGATTTGTGATAGTATGCTATAGTGGGTTTCTATTAAATTATATTATTCATAGATCCACTCAAACAATAGCTCCACCAATCAGAGCATCACAGTTTTCCCAAAGAAATTTTGCAGGTCCAACTACTAACCTTTGTTAGACTAATAGAGCAGATTTTGTATGACTGTGAAAAAGTCACAGCACGGTCAGTGCCATATAAGCATGCCTTGCCGTGAACATGATGTTTTCTAGAATTTTGAAGTTCCTTGCTGCGACTTTTTCACAGTCATACAAGATCTGCTCTAACGTATTTCACAGGTTAAGTACCATCACTTACCCTGGTTCCAAAGGTACTTAAATGTTGGTGAAAAAAAAAAGAAGAACAAAGAAAAAGAAGGAGAGAAGAGAATGCCAACCAAACCAAATCCAATTACATTTGATTCCTAATTACATTTAATCTTCAAATTCCTGGGAGTTTTCAGTGTAATGCATGTATCAATGCTAAGCCTGAGAGGTGTGGAGGTCAGGCATATGTGGGGCATTTGATTGCTCTTGGTGTCCTTGCCATCCTGGGGAATTTTATCTCTTTGTTTACCCCAGGGTAGTACGGCATTTTGACATATCTTTACTTTTATTTTTGGAATGGGTGGCTAGTTGGAAGTTTGACCAAATTTGACTCATTTTCCTTTCCACAGGGTGGAGAATTTTAACAGAAATTAAGCTTCTTTCGGGCTTAAAATTGATACACGCATAATATTTGGCAAGTAAGACTAAAAACTCCTAGTTAAAAATCTTGAACCAAAACAATTTGCGCCTCGTACATAGAAACTTGAAGTACAAGACAAACAAATAGCTAAAACCCCAAAGGCAGCGACAGCAACAATGCAATGTCTAGAAGGATGCAAAGAAAGGATTTCGTAATTGTTTATACTTTTTATAAAGTCCTATTTTTTAAATACCTGTACTTCTTTGTTTTTAACTTGAATATTTTTGGTAAAACCTTCATCTGTTCTTAGTATATCTGTAGTGTCTTCATAAAATTTGTTTTCTTTGATGCGAAGATATAAAGATGTTTTTCCTACTCCACTCATCCCAAGTAAAATCACTTTTCTTTCTTTCTCCTGATCGATCTCTGCACTGGCTTCCGCCATTTTCTTTCGTGAATAAATATTCGAATGCGCAATACCGGAAGTGAATTCCCAAAAAGAACACCGGAAGGCCCTGACCGGAAGAGGATCTCCCCAAAACAACAGGTAAGCCATGATATGGATGCATGTGTAGTGGTGTACCCGACGGGGATCTAAGAACATTTTGAGTGACGAACGCAAATTCGTGGCCGTACCGTAGCCGTATCTTACTGTACTGTAATCGCAACAACGCGTTGTGATTGAAAGATTCACTAGAGCTAAGTGTTACGTAATTCGAACGAAAAACGACTTCCGGGTTCAAAATGCAAAGCAGTTCTTTGAAGATTTTTCTTGCTTTGTTCTTCATAGTAGGAATTGGTGTATATAGGTCTGTTTATTACAGGTGGAGGAGGAATCGTGGATAAACGTTTTGGTTTTATTTTAGCGCATTTTGTGAAAAATTGGACCCGGAAATACGTCACAACTTAACAGCTCTTAAAGAACTGGTTTTCATTTTGGACCCGGAAGTCGATGTTTCATTCGAGTGACGTCACACTTAACAGCTGTATGGGAAGCTATTTCCGTGTACTCTGAATACCAAACCGTGTACGTGCTGTAGTCAGTACCATACACTGTTGATGTTGTTGTCGTTCGTTGTTGGTGCTGCTGCTGTGCTGCTGTTTATGTACTAATTATAGTCTAATGTTGTTAACTTTTCGAGGTCTCAACTGATTTGTCACTGTGGGTTTTTTCCCTTTGTTTGTTAACTTCTATTCTTTAATTTTGATTAAAAAAGAGAGAAGGGACTACTTGGAAAACCACAGCTAAGGAAAAAAAAAAAAAAAGGAAGAAAGAAAATTAATGAAAAGCGACTGGCAAGGAAAAGAAAAGAAAAGAAAAACAAAAAAAGCCTTTAGAAAGAAGTTTTAGAATTTAATGATTAAGTTATGTGATTAACTTATATTCACATAGCCAAAAAAGTTCTTCTGTCATATACTATTACTACCTTATGACTAGTTTATGTAACATTCCGGCATACATTATTGTTTTAAAGGGTCGGCAGGTTTTGGGTAATGTCGAATCAGACCTCGTAAACGAAAAAACAAATAGCTAACACCATCAACAACATGTCAATCAAGGATAACACGAAATACCTGTTTTACCTGTTCTCTAAAAGAAAGAAAGATTCTTTCCATTAAAAGTTTCTGATCTATCCCTAGTGATATCATATGTAGCGGACTTCCTATTGAGGTGAATACGTGAGCTTCAGAGGCTTCTTCGGATTTTAACTCAAGACGTCAGTCGTGAGTCTGGCCAGATTGATCGTTCATCAAATGCAGAGGTGGATTGTATCCATCATTTTGATTGTCGCGGCCTTTGCGGCTTGCAACGGTCACAAACACAAACACGAGGACGAAGAGAGCCATATACGAAGATCATTTCTTTTTAAGGATAGCAAGGTAAGACAAAGAACTGCATCGAAACTAACAATATTCTTTCATCAGTAATATAAGTGAAACACAGATTTGCCGGCTTTTTTTGATAATTGCCAATTTCGCCCACACACTACCACTACAGTTCCTATTCTATATCTTTCAGTGTGCACTTTTATGATTGAGATTTCTTTGTTGCTGAGAACTTTTGTTGCTCTCTAAATTACTAACTGTTTTGTTCTTGAACAATAGTTACAGATTAAACGATATAAAGTATCGAAAGAGGGTATCTGGAACTGTGAAAATTTCATTTTTCATTTTAAAATTCAGTCTTTTCTACTCTAGTTTTGTGTATTCACATTCTGTCACTCAAATCCCATTTACTCAGTTTTGCAAGTCATATTCGAAACGATCCAATATGATTTTTTAAAACTATAATTTTAGCATAAGATCGATAGATAGGATTCGTTAGTAAGGAATGTAGAGAATAGCCCTTGGAGTTTAGGGCAAGAATTTGTAGATTTTCATATGCATGAGCGCAGACCGCTGACTGACCTCACTGATCTACCTGTTAATACTTCATAGGTCAGTGAGCTAGTATCATCAAAATTAATCATCTAAACGTCGGTAGAGGGACTAATGATTTTCGCCTTCGTTTTCAATTTAAGTGTTTCTTTATCGAATTCTTCGATTTTTTTCCTTTTCCAGGATTCTCCTCTTTCATCTTTTTTCCCCTTTTTTTCTTGCTTTCATAACATATACAAACGTCATTCTATGTCATTCTTAGACATTGTTAGAATATGTTTGCAACTTCATATCGTAATCATCGACGTACAGTCAGTTTGTAATTAAAATGACTGAAAAAGCCAGTACGGCTACAGTACGGTCACAGTACGGCCACAGTACGGCCACAGTACGGCCACAGTAAGGCCACGAGTTTGTTTTATTTATAATTAATCTAGAACATTCCGTAGTGACGTCTGGGTCGCAAAAACGTACAAGAAGTACTACATATATAGGCTACTCACGATGACAGCTAATTTTAAATTAAACATTATGATGAATAACTTACCATCTATTACATATATTTTAGCCCATGTACTGCTTAGGTGCCCCTGGTCCACCAGGATCCCCCGGTGCTCCTGGACCCCCAGGAGCCCAAGGAGTCCCCGGTCGTGATGGTAGAGATGGACGCGATTGCCCACCATGTAACTGCGGACCTCCTGAGCCTTCTGTAACAATTCCAACACCAATTGAGCCTTGTGAGAAATGTAGTGGTGTGGATCCTGCAAAGCCTCACGTGCCTCATCATACTTGCAGTCATCACCACAGTTATCCGCCTACAGCGTGAGTATATTATTATGATATGTCACGCGGACAGCTTGTCTGGTACTTAATCCATACTTTAATTCACTGCGCACTCATCACCACACTTATCTTCCACTGCATGAGTATCTATTATTGACATATCTATCACTTATCTTCCACTGCATGAGTATCTATTATTGAACGATACGTTACACTTGCCTTAATTGCAGTTAATTTATACCTCACCGCGCTGCGCAATCATCGCTACACTTAACCTCCTACTGATTACTATGTTATTGAATGTCATGTTATGCGCACAGCTTGCTTGCGTACTTAATTTATACCTCACCACACTGCGCGATCATCACCACAGTTACGTTCCTATTGCGTGAACATTTTATCATTGAATGATTTATCACCCGCGCAGCCTGCCTTACTTGTAGTCAATTTATACCTCACCGTGCTGCGCAGTCATCATCTCACATACCCTCCTATTGCGTGAGTATTTTATTATTGAATTATATGTCAAAGGAACAACTTGTCTGGCGCTTACTTTACACTTTACCTTATTGCGGAGTCATCACCACACTTATCCTCCTATTGCTTGAGTATGGAAGTTTGTTATTGTATTATATAAGACGCGCGCAGTTTGTGTTGTACTTAAGCATACTTTACCTCATTGCACAGTCATATTTGTCATTCTACAGCACGAACATAGCTTTTAATTGCATGATGCGCAGCTCGTTTTGTAATTTATATATGTTTACCATATGTTAGGCACGATATGCTTGGCTGGGATCTATCTTCAGTTCTTATTATACTGGTAACTACGTAATGTCGTGTGCGCAGCTTTCCACTTTACCATAACATATCATCTCAACTCTATGAAACTCTTAATTCCGGTAGTTTTCTTAAAAATAACGTTCTGGCCCAACAATTGAGATATTTTGAAATACAAACCGAGCGAATGGAAAAATTAAGCTATAGCTTAGCTTTCAGTCTACACGGGATCAGTATCAAATTAGTAATTTGCAAGAAAAAATATACACCTACCTCTCTTAAAGTTTGCGCAAACGCTCAGCAAAAATGCCCTATTAAGCTTTGGTATAATGCTTCAGCAAAATTCTAGTGCAAAATGTTCTTTGATGTGGCATCCGAGTACAAAGAAACAATGTGTTGCGTGATAATTTGTTAGTTTGACCTCATTTCCGAATAAAAATTATCGACGACATGGGCACAGCGCGCGCACCCTTGCTAGCCTGTAAAATCTAAGAGAGTATGACGTAAATTCTACACATACAAAAAAAAAAAAAAAAAAAAAAAAATTAACTAACGTTTTTGTTCCTATGGTCTTTAAATTTGAGCGAGTGCATAGTCCTAAGAAAAAAAACTATGACCTCCTCCAAAAGCTCTATATACGTAAGTGTTTTAATAGACCTAATTCGCTTGGGCGTATTTGTTTTCCCAATACAGGTCACGTGTCATTCCTTTGGGACTTTTTCCT
>WUAP02152875.1:0-10693 GCA_015163945.2 Stichodactyla helianthus
AAATTGTAGTACTTCTCGATATTTTTCTTAATGTATCTTTAGACTGCATTCATTTAAAGACAGACATGTAAAAATTTGAGCAATCGGTGTCTTTCCTACGCTGTATATTGAGAACAAACTTTAGCTTATCCGACGTAGCAACAGTAACTAGGGAGGTAAAACAATGAATGCCGGATCGGTGAATTCATTCCATCTTGTGCCTTTCTCAAGCTAGGAAATAGTGGCACTACCAATTAACTGTAATCTTATGGTCCATATTCTTGTCTGATTGATTTGCTAAAAGCTCCAAGACATCCTCTTAGTTGGCACTTAGCCAACATACATCTGTCGACATTGATTTAATACCCTTCTAAATCAAAAACCAATTAAGTCGGATGATGACTTAGATCCAAATAATTATAGGCCGATAGCACATCTTGACTAATTTTACATCTAATATGAATCAAGCCTGATCGTAAAATATCTTAACTTAAAGTGCTTATAATGCCTACGACCATATTTTGAAAATCCATTCTTCATAAATCTGTGATAGGACAGTTCGACTTTGCTGGTCCCTTTAAGGGTTTGACGAAGATCTTGGTATGTTAATTATGTAACGTCATCTGGGTATTAGTAATCTCCAATCTACAGTTAATTAACACCCCGTTGACGTCATCTCATTTGCATTTCTAGATCTTTAATCCTTTATTATTTGGAAATATGTGGGTGCACAACCAATAAAAATGAACAATATTATCAGAAATCTTATGGAGAATGGCCGTTTTCAAAATATGGTCGTAGACGTTACGGGCACTCTAAAGTCGACTTACTGTTTGAACACTAAGAACTGAAGTTGAACTCTCAACACGTTTTAGAGATTGCTACAGTTTGTTCATAACCCCATTTTTCTTTTCTTTTCTTTTCTTTTCTTTTTTTCAGCAAATGTATGTTTACAGACGAAAGATGTTGCCAACATTTCAATTTTCTGGAGAGGAGAGGATACAAGACAGAACTAAGACCCAAGTACTTGCGTAGAATCTTGGTCTTCACTGCACGACATTATATATTTAAGGGCGCTGGGTCTGTTCGCCGAAGAGCGTGCTATGCCCTCGTAAGACATAGGCGAACTGCTGCCAGTAACCATTCAATACTCCTACCCCAGCCCCACAAAGATTATATAACACATTTTTCGATCTTCCCTCACAAACTAAAGTCAAGTGATTAAGCGATATATCGATTAAGCTTATTAAAGATGTCTTTCAATCTTTATTTTGCAACTTTAGAACCTACAACCTAGGTATTTGAGTAATGATTATGCCAGTGAAGGTTAATATATCTAAAAATAAGCATGGTATATCTGAACTCTTTCTGTCTCTTCGGGTGTTGGTCAAGGCATGGTCTTGCATTCAATGTACTTCTCTTCTGTTTCAGTCTGATAAGTCATTTTCACGTCTAGCGCCAATCATCTTAGGTTCCGCGTAGCATTTCAAGTCTTGGGCGGCACTACATATCACTCTCTTCACCGACTCAGCACTCCTGGCATTTAGGTCAATACTATTCTAAAATGACAATAAGAATATTTCATGCATTTTAACAGAGTTTTTGATCAGCACAGTTTACTCGTTCCCGCCTGATCTGGTAAAAACAAATGACTTTCACGGTTTCAAGTCGAGGTTGGAGTTTACAGATGTATAGATTTACTGCTTTTGGCTTCTCAAAACTCGGACTTGAAGCCATTGTTTTCAACTTGCGGGTTATTCATGCGAATTTAGGAAAGGTATTTCTATTGAAGGCGGTGGTGATTCGTAAGTCGTTTTGAGAGCTCAGTACCGTGAGAAATCTTTTTAGAAACAACTTCCCAACAGGGACGAAAATACAAGTTGACTGTACAGCCAAGCCCGGATCCTTCATAACGTTCATTTTTACCACGAAAAGCAATAAATAAAACTAAATAAATATCCATTATAATTACAAAACAGTATGTGGGGGATAATGAAGGATAAAAACTGAGGCAAAGCTCCCGCAACCCAGATTATGAAGAAGAAGAAGAAGAAGAAGAAGAAGAAGAAGAAGAAGAAGAAGAAGAAGGAAGAAAAGGTGATGATGATCAACGACGACAAATATAAACATGGAAGAGTTGAAAAATGCTTTTTGGCTCGAAGAGTCGTTTTCCTTCTGTCTCGTTAACACCTAATTGTTGAGTCCCAAAACGTGTAGTTACCTTCAGAGGTCTAACAAATGATCTTTTCCCTGTATTAACCCGTGCTTGGTTACGGGCTGCCAGACCACCCTTCGAGGCGATCGCGACCAGTACGAAGATAGCAATGCAGAGGGTCATTTTCATCGTCATCTTTTTCCTTTTTGCTCTTTGAAAATAACTTCACAAGACCTCTTTTCTCAGTTCGGTCTTCAAATGGCCTAACAGTTGAATTCATTGACCATGACTTTATAAATTCTATTGCTGACGGAGTACGATAAGTTTTATATTGTGAAACGATTAACTAAGTGGTATATACTTGAGATTTTTGTCCTCCTAGATGTGCTTCAAACTGGTTCCACGCAAAAACTTGAGCCCCCGAAAAGGTTTGAAAAAGGAGCTCCGAACTTCAAGTGTGAATTCTTAAAGTTTTGTATAGCTGAGGACCTGGAGGCAGGATGAAAGATACCGTAATGAGAAGACTCAGTTAACCCTTTTAATAGACCGATCCCGGCTGTGTTTCAGTGACCACCAAACAATGGGTAGTTTTCCCAATGGGATTCAGAATGTCCGAGCAACAAACTCGAAATTATAACAATTTTTAGTTCTTATCGGTTCTTTTCTAAATATTCCTTTAGAATGCATTTATTCTGCTAGACATAAAAATTTTTTTTAGCGATCGGTATCTGTTCCGCGCTGTATATCGACAATCCATTTTAGCTTGTCCGACGTAGCAACAGTAACTAGGGAGGTAGAACAATAACTGCGGGATCGGTCTATTGCACAGTTCAGTGATCATTGCTGTATTAAACGTATAGCTAGGCAAGTGGGACAGTAGAAAAGTATCTAGCTCATGTTGTAAAAAAAATAAAGATTGTCAATAATATGGCTATACGAACATTTCTGTTGTCATTTACACGACAGGATTAAATCTCGATTTGAAAATTTGACCAAGCCAACCATCTCTTTCCAGTAAGATTTCATTGCTAATTTTTTAGCATCTCGTGAAGGCAAACACGAAATGCCAGTTAGGCATTGTGCAAGCACAAAACTCTTTGGAATAAAGGACGTTTTTATTTATTGACTACCACTACCAGAATGCTTTGTCACAATGCTTTATTATTCAGGTTTTTTTACTCCCCTGAGAATAAAGAGACGATATGTAACATTTACCTGACTATAGAAGCCACTCAAAGCCCCGTTCAAAGCATTCTCGTCGTGGTAGTGAAATCATGCAATACAGAATGGAATTTAACGGAAAACTCCAGAACATTAATCTTGGTAGGGAAATTCACCTTAGTAGTGGAAAATAACGATTGTTTAGTCTATTTGGAACTACAATTGGTACGCTTAATCAGCGTCTCCGAAAGTTTTATTGTGCACAGATGGTTTTCGGTGCCTGATTGATATGGCACAGACAAAGCTGCATGTCTATATTGATAATTGTTTCAAGGACAATCCACATCAGGGGGTGTAGGCACACCATATTGCAGCAGTTTTCCTTAAAGTCTGTTCTTCTCCGAAAGTATTTGTTCGATCAAAGAAGTTATGCAATCTTATGCGTATGGTCTGTGAGCGTGCATGAACACGTTTTGAAGGAAGGAAGGAAGGAAGGAAGGAAGGAAGGAAGGAAGGAAGGAACGAACGAACGAACGAGATAAGAAAGATAAAGTCTGGTCTTCTCCGGAAGTATTTGTTCAATCAAAGAAGTTATGCAATCTTATGCGTATGGTCTGTGAACGTGCATGAACACGTTTTTATTTATTTAAGAAAGAAAGAAAGAAAGAAAGAAACAAAGACAAATAAAAAGATAGAACGAGAGGAAGCAAGAAATATAGTTTAATTGACAGTGATGACGCTTACTATAATTCTTACTTAAGTTTTTTTGCCAGTCCAGTCTTCGATTTCCGAACTCAGCCTTCATGTATAAGGGCAGAGTCTACTCTTTCGTTCTTCGGTTTTGAACGAAAGGATTTTATTCATTTCCATTTACACTACAATTTTCGATTTCTTCCGGGTTCTTGCCGACGTTTCCGCGTACGTTTGTTCTCGAATTAGGAGGAATGAATATCAAAAAGACTTTACGCATCAAGGAGAAGACAAACAACTAAAATATGGAGAGTCGTTAAAGGGGATCAAAAATATATAGCTACTTCACTTAAAGTTCGCTGAAAAAAGCCTAAAGTCTAAGGCGGAATCATGAAATTTTTTCCACCGTGACATTATTACAATTAGAAACTCAATGTATGTTTGCAACTACAACTTGGACATATATTCCTTAATTCTAAAATAGCCTACAGCAAAGTTGTTGGTAAACAGAAGACAAATGAAAAGCTTTTAGTCTCAGTTTTTTCAGCGACGTTAATTAAATTAGCTATATAGACGCTGATGGATTAGCAACGATTAAAACTCATGGTAGTTAATTCTTAGTTTTCTCTCTTTCTTGGTATATCGGCGTGGCATCAATTTTATCATCGTAGTTTTAAACATCTATCCAACCCTTTTGCATAATTGTACTATCAAATCAATTGCAGATAGAGTACCTTTATTTAACCCGTGAAAGAAAGATGGCTATCTAGTTTGTACTAGTTGATAAAGAACAAAAGAAAACAATGGGTTTAGAGTCTACTACTAACTATTATAAGTACTATTTTTCACGGGTTTATAAATAAAATCACTCTCGAGTACATACCAAGCCTCTCTTATGTGTGAAAAAGAAAGCGGATGTGTTAAATGAAGTCACTGTTTTATTACATCATTGTGAGGCTTTAGGTGCATCTGCTGTGAACAAGGTGATTGTCTCTAAAAAAATTTCATGTCATTATTTCAATTGTCCTTTTTCTTCTCCTTGTCTTGCCTTTATTTCTGAATTCGCTCTTAGTTACAATTTCATAAGGATGAGAAATAAGATTGTGTTCTCTGTTGTTTTTTACAAAAGGATATCGTGAATCTCCATGATATTTTCAACCAGCATTAGAAAATCTTGCCTTCATGGCAGCTAAGAAATGTTGCTTAATATAATTTTTAAACTACTGCAGAAATAGAATTTCGATCTTTGGTCATCCTTAGTTTGGAGCCTAGCTCTGTTGGGTTGACCCATGTTTTATTGACCAAAAGCTTTGTAGATTTTAGATTTCCCTGCTAACTAAGTAGCCCTTCCCGTCTGTTGGCAGGCCAGCAAACGGAAAGGGTGACTGACTCTCTCTCTGCCAAGCCAAGGGAAAACAGGATTCTGCTTACAGGGAAGAGAATAATTTAATTATATTGATATCAATTAAATATCAGGATTTCTCCTGTTTCTAAAACTTAGTACACAGTGAAGATATATCACAAACGGCCTTGAAATCCTTCTTTGATCTTTGGTATTTCATTGATATCAAAATAAAATAAACAGAATGTTTACATTGCTGCCTGTGTTGAATATCTCTAACTTGTTTGCTGGCCTCACTTGACTCGTCAGAGATTAATCATCACTTATCAAAAATAAAACCCGTATCTCTGCTTGACCATGTAATATCCTCTACACCTAATTGCAAGAACATATACCGTATATAAAAAGAAAATTTGTAATTTAGTGGGACAGGAATTAATTAAAAGACAAAGCTGAACTTTTTTTTTTGTCTTTTAATTTATTCCTTTCTCACTAAATTACTAATGTTCTTTTTCTTGTGACAGCGTTCTTGCAATTAGGTGTATATATTATTACTACAAATTCTGCATGGAAAGATATTCTTATGGCTTGTCAGTTGATATTTCTTACTTTTACAATGTATATGAAGCCACAAAAAAAGAACCAATTTTCTCATATCTTTGAAATAACCCAGAAAATGATTAAATATTTAAAATCATGTTTATCATGATTCACCATTCACAGATAATGAGGGGAGAAAAGTGTTAACTTTCAACAACCCAACACTGAATAATTTCACCAAGTGGCTCTGGCACTAGGTAATATTCAATTGTTGTGTGCACTCATTCACACCACAGTTTGCCTTTGTGGCCAGCACAAGTCCCTTTGATAGATGATATTTGCTATTCAAATTTTCAGGGGAAAAGGTTGGTCTTCAACATGATGTTTACAAATTCCTCCTGATCTACTTGATTGTCACCATCTTTGTCTGCTTCATATATCATTTCTTTAAGTTCTTTTTCATTCAGTTTTAAGCCACACAGTCTTGACACCTTTTTTAGATTATCCAAAGTAATATGACCAGTTTTATCTGTGGAAAAAAGGGAAAAAACACTTTTTTAAAAAACCACTGGGAGAATGCTTTAATATTTCCTGTAATTTTTCATAGACCTGAACTAGAAAATCCATTCTGCATTAATCTGCACTGTCATACTTCTCTGCAGAGATGGTTCAAAGCTCTTTTCTAGACAGGATACCATATGGTATTTGGGAATGTCATATTATATATATGAGAATGTGTCAATAAAACTCTTATACAAATTCACCTGGTTTCTCAAGGACTGTTGATTTCTAGTAAATTATGTACAATTTCCTCATCTTATGCGCTTGTTTTTTTTTCCAAGTTAGATTGCAATGATACATGTAGTTGTGAAATAGTTATTAGTCTAACTGAGGTTAGTGGACACTAAGTCTATTGTTTTCTTCTGTTGAGATTTGACTATTTAAGTTACTGACTATTAGATTTTGTTTGACAGGTTTATTGGGTTGCAATCACTCTACTGTAGTTTGTTTATTAGTAGCCTATATAGTATATAAGTGAACCTAGAGAAAGCCAACTAGACAATGGACTTGAAACTTTATCACTGTTTGATAGATCATTTGGCCATTTGGCCTTCATTAGCAAGATTGAATTATTTGCACATACCACAAAATTTAAATCATTTAGACTAGTACAGATACATAGGCCCTCTCTACACATATCCAGATATTTTTGAATCTGCAACTTTTTCATTTTGGTTTGAAAAAATTCATGTCAACACGTAGAGTATTTGATCATATTAGCCCATCCACACGTATCTGGATATTTTTGAATTTGCAATGCTTTAGCTGACAGAGCATGCGCACATCCCTGAAACTTGATACTGTGATGTCAGTGTATTCAAAAACATAAGGATTCCCAGATTCAACTGTCCACACAATGCTGTATTCACAGCATTTCCAAAAAAATCCACTCTGGAGAGTGTGTTTAAAAAATTGTGGATTCATCAACCGTATTCACCAGATACGTGTGGATGAGAGGCCAATCCGCAACAAAAAAGTTGTGGATTCAAAAATATCCACATGTAAGCGGATGGGGCCACAGTGTAATTGTGGAAAATCACCTTCATACCTGTGTCAAACATTTTGAAACCCTGTAAGATTTCATCATGAACATCACGACTGTCTGATTGCCTTGAAACCACAAAATCCAAAAACTCATCAAATTCTATTTCTCTGAAAGACAAAATTATTTCAAAATATAAATCTTACTGTGGATTCACACTGAGCACGTAATGGCCCTGTTCCTCATGTTTGTTGCAATAGTTTTATTTTCAGATTCTCAAGTAAAATGCCAGACATCATTGGGAAGCAGGAAAGATGTTAAGTCTGAGAAAAACATTTGGTGACTGGGAAAAGTTTCTATTTGTTAAAAGGATAAAATTGCCATTAATTGCATTTCTATCTCTGACAAATATTTTTATCCATACCAATCATCCTTATATGGGATAAAAAGGCCTTTCTGGGGTGAGTAAAAAGTGCTTTTCTTCTGAGTTTCACAGTTTTTTCAGACAAACATCTTTTCTGCCACCTAGAAGCATCTGGCATTAAGCATCTGTTAAGACACTACAAATAAAAATTTCAATGCATTCATTTGGTTTGGGGTTCAGACCACTGTTCAAGGGAATGACTCGTGAATGGTGTGAAATGCAAAAACATTATGTGCAAGCTGAAAGGGTTATTCTAACTGCCAGCTTACCCAGATTCATCAGTATCCAAATCACCTGGAAAATAATAGACAGATTATAGTAATTATTATACATCTACATTTTATTCACTATCTCGATTTTGACTGGCCTAGAGCCTATGGCTAATTCATGATATCTGCAGAAAAATTTGCAGATATGGGATTTTTCATGCAGAGTTCAAAATCCAAGTATTGGAGGTGTGCTTAAAAAATAGATTTGTAAATGTAAAAGATGAGAATTTCCTAAATTTTCATTGATGGATGACTTGAGTCTGAAAGCTGTGTCAAATATTTATTGTAAAACGTAGTGGAAAGAATTATCTATATAAAAATAAAATAAACCAGTTAATATTGAATTTGGTTTTTGCTTTGTATTGTAAATTGTCAAGAACTCAAGTCTGTGTTATCTGCCTTAGTCTACGGCTTCAGCAGATAACACAGACCTTGGTCCTGATAATATATGATATCATGCTCAACCTAATCCAGTAATTGTTTATTAAATAAATACCAGTATAATTTATTGCAATAATTTTTACAATTAAATCAACAAATAAAGCTACCCTTATCAAATCACTAATCACTATAAGTATTGAATGAAAGTTATTCTGAGTTCTTACTTATCATTGCCTCAAGAGATTTATTAGAGATCTTAAAACCAAGAGTTCTCATGGCTTTTCGGAGTTCTCTGGCATCAATTGAGCTGCAAAACATAAGAAGATTTATTTGGTTTTTAAGGTCTTTAATCTTGAAGGGCCAATTTCTAAAACTGGGACTGCAAGAAGCAGAGTCTTAGGGACTTCTGCTCAGAATCACAGGAGCTTTTTTTATAATTTCCAAATACTGTTATTACTGATGCATGCAGATGAGATACAAAAGAGCTGTTATGCATTGTATTGACTTGGTAGCCTCACCTGAATAATTCTTAAAACTGAAAAGATTATGTCATGCGGGCTCAGCTGTAATTGCAACCATTCCCAAGAGGATCAAAAAAAAGATGCATAACAGCCATGTTGGTGCTACAGACAAAATGTTAAATGGCACCAACATGGCTGTGATGAAGTAAAGTGCAAACAAGCAGTAAACCTCCTTGGCTTGGTCGAGCAATGTTTTCCCATTTCAGATCATGTGTCATTCCCTTGGGTTTTATCTCTTTGTTTCTCAGAAACACTTGAGAAGATACTTTGATACGGATGAACCTTAAACAAAGAATCTTATTCTCAAGGGAATGACATGTGGTCTGAAATGGAAAGCATTATGCTCAAGCTGAGAAGGTCCATTGGGACAAAAATGGAAATGTTGTACCAACCCACTTAATGGAATGAAGAATCATGAAATTCACTAAAAGCAATATCTTGAATTGCATATTGTATTCAAACAACACTAACCCACTTCTGTCCGTGTCAAATGTATCGAAAACCACTTTTAAATCTCTTATTTCTTGTGGTGTTAGCTGTTCATATGCTTTGTTGCTAATTTTCCCTTTCATAAACCTGCGCTCTTTCTCCAACTCAGCTTGCTGTACAGCTTTCACCAGCTTCAAAATAAAATGAAATATGTCAGGAATCATTATTAGAATCAAATCCTGGACAAACAGACACTTATGAATAGGTTTTTGTCCTTGATTTTTCTCGTAAAGTTTTGGACAGCACAACATCATCAGATACTGATTTTAATGCAGCGTAATCAGTTTTCAACTATGTGCCCTTTCCTTACTCTTTCTCTGGCAGCATTCTTTCGTACTGGTGTAGGACTCAACGAAACAGAAGCCATTTGTTGTACCATCGTCTTATTGGGGACTTTGCCAATCTCAGTCGAAGTTTCGGGTGACTTTGTCTTCTTCTTCTTCGACTTTTTCTTGCCTTTTCCAGTTTTCTTCGGCATTTTTGCCAGCGCAATTCTTGAAAAAACTTCTGATGGACTACATGGGTTTACGAGCTTCTCAAATATTCATGAAGTGGTATTGTTTAGTCATACTTAAAGCTATAGAATGGCAACAAACTTTGATCAAAAATTAAAGCTTCGCATCCGCCATTTTGTTTACCTTCGTTGTTATGGTTCATTCGGCTCAGTCCCCCAGGATCAATCGCTATTGGCGTCACGTGACAACAATTAAAAATACAATGATTATTTTACGAAAAAGAAATAAAATTTTAATTTTAATATTTTAGAGTGATTTCAGTCACACTGTTGAATAGTTAGATAAATTTATCTAATTTAGTTAACTATTTAGGTGACGTCATTTACAGTAAAATAGTAAATGCGCGCCAAAATAACGGTCGTGCAAATTCGGGGGCTTACTTTACCAGAGAATGTCTGTAGAGACATGGCACGTGAATTTTGAATTTAGATGACGTCACCTAAAATAGTAAGTTAGTTATCTAATTTAGGTGACGTCAACTTTTCAACAGTGTGACAAGCACTCTATTCTATTTATTTGTGGTAATTAATTTTGATTTTTGGGGGTTGGTTTTTATTTGATGACCTGTGATACTGGCACAGGGAGTCCAAGCAACAACAACAACAACAACAACAACAACAACAATTTTATTATTATATCTTGAAGAAAATAAATTACAAAAATATTTGCTACCCGCAATTAGTT
>WUAP02152886.1:0-10691 GCA_015163945.2 Stichodactyla helianthus
GTGGCCGAGCGGTCTAAGGCGCTGGTTTAAGGCACCAGTCTCGTAAGAGGCGTGGGTTCGAATCCCACCGCTGCCATGTTTCTTTTTCGCTTATAATTTCATCTTCTTTTTATGCTTTTTTTTTTTCCGTACCTTTTTTAAAGATTTTTCCCTGAGCATAAAATAAATTTTCAAACTTTAAAAATTAAACATAGAAATCTTATTTTTTCCTTAATGCATGTTGAGTATCCCCCAGTCCCTCCCACCTAGTGTGCATAACATAATCGTTAGAATCAAATAACTACACAGGAATTCTTAGCAATTATTATTGTTCACTTTGTTATTTTCTAGCATGGCCCATCTACTGACAATTTCGTATGACTTTATGACATAGCCACGATATAATACACGCTGTGATTGATTGCTTCGCGTTCGCAGCGTGTGCACCATTTCACGATGGATTGCAAGCTGACGTGACGAAGAAGCGTGCACGTGTATTGAGAATTTCGTTAATATTTTTTCAAATCTTCGTGCTATTTTCGACTCTGGCTATACACGCATCAAGAATTCTGGACTTCCGTAAAATAGATCTTCAAAACTGGTGGGTAAATATGTATTTCTTACTGTGAATCTATTTTAGTCTTTAAAATGTTGAAAAATCTCTGTTGAATGTTGTTGTGTGTTTCGTATCAGCGAAAGCGAATAACCAGGGATAATTCGACGTAATACGTACCGATTATTTACGATTTATCAAGGAAATTCTCATCTATAACTCATCACTTCTCTTTTTATATAGGTATGGGCTTCGGTCACCGCAATTATGTGGTCGTAGACTGTCAATAGTAGGAGAAAACTTAAGATTCCGTTTACGACAGAAAAATTTAAGTGCGTCTAGACGCCATGTCTGAAGTTCCTCGAAAGGAATGCCCCCCGCTTCTGAACTCATAAGACATTCTAGAGGGGAAAAATAGACACATTACCTATACCAAGTCAAATAGTAAAGTGATAAACAAATTTCCTTCATAAATCGTAAATAATCGGTACGTATTACGTCGAATTATCCCTACACAACATTCGACAGAGATTTTTCAACATTTTAGAGACTAAAATAGATTCACAGTAAGAAATACATATTTACCTACCAGATACAAAGTAGCTGGGATACTGCAAAGATGTATATTACTAAATAAAAAGGCGTATAAAAACGTGTATCCATAGTAAACAATGTATGGGATTTAGTATTTGATGCTCACTTTTTCGGTCTCACCTTCCCGGCATGCATCACGATTCCACCGGAAGTCCGGAATTCTTGTTGCGTGTATAAAAAGCTTCGTCTCGTGCGACTCTTAGGCCCAGTTCAGACGTCGAACTTTCCATGAGCCGAACTCATTGAAAATAATGGATAATTAGGCGGTCTTCTTTGATGTAATTAGGTTCGGCTCATGGAAAGTTCGACGTTTGAACCGGGCCTTACGCTTCTTTCGCGCTTAATCAACCTCCCAGGTGCATCCAGGGTGAACCATTACTTTAGTGAAAATTTCGCGGCACGAAACGGTCATGACACGTTCAAGGCACGTCAAATTCTAGAAAACATAACCGGGTAAAATGATTTTTCCTTTTTATGTATAAAACTTTTTTAAAAAAAGGTTGAGGAAAGTTCTGTGTAAGGTTTTCGCGTTGACTTGCAAGTTTAGGTTAACCCGATGACGTCATCTCCGTCTCGGCCCATTCCTCGTCCAAGCAAGCACAGTATGCAACCACCTTGGAATAAGAAGTTAAAAAACAGGCCTAAAAAAGCATTTCCCTTTGGAAATCGAAAAAATCATTTTACCCGGTTATTATGTAAGTGTTGATGACTATATCTACAAATTTTCGAGGTGGTTCATGAAAGAGGCAAAATTTCGTTTAAGTAGCACTACCCTCGTAAAAACAAGGACAGTTTGAAACGATCTTGCAGCCGCGATTGAATGCTTGGTGTTTGATCACTGAACCGATGTATGGAAAGTGTTCAATGAGGATGTATTGTTTCTATGGCATCATTATGAGGCTTGAGATGTATATGCTTACGATTATTATTCTTTTGGAATGAGTCTATAAGCCTTTCCGGATTTAAGGGAGGGACTAGGGCCGAGTGAAAATATCAATCTAATTAAAAATTGATCCCCATCACAAAAAGAGTTCATACTTATATAAGTACTATTTCCGAGTTTGAGCATGTTTGGATGAATACTTACTGAGTAGCAAGCTTTTAAAAGTCGCAAAAATAAAAGAGGATGTATGGGGTTTGAGAACAACGTCCCTCCAAAAACATATGTTCTCTCTTATATTTACGATTTGTTTAAAGCCTGCTAATTAGTTAGTATTTGCCCAAACATTCTAAAACTCGACAAACGTAATAATTCTAGTGTGATCTTTCATGTGTAGAATAATATTTCTACGCTCATTCCCAGACCCTTCCTTAATTCCGGAAATACCAATATGCAATAGGCCTTTTCTGAGATAGACAAAGGTGCATTATGGTCTAGCTTCGGTACAAACAACGCCATATAAGGCATGATGAACAATTGATGTTTGTACCGAAGCTAGGCCATAATGCACCATGTTCGCTATCTCAGAAAAGGCTTATGTGTACGAGCTGGATTTTCTAGCACAAAACATGATGGGAAACCGAGCCTGCGCTATTTTGCATCCAATAAAAATTCAACGAACAGTTGATGCTTATATATTATGGGGGGGAAAAAAGATAGAATCTTTATAGACGAAGATATCGGAGTAAAAATTAGCTCAAAGATCTTCTGATTTCGTTTCAATTCCTCTGTACTCAGATTCCCATCATGCTTTGTGAGCTTTGATGAACACTGCCTATTGGAACAGACTTCCCGTGATTAGCGCGTGAATTGTTGTTGGAATTGTTTTGCGAAGAACTTTTTTTATGTCGAATCTTATGGCGATCGTAAATTTATTAATGATCACACTTTAACAAGGCCAATAATAGATGGATAAACAAGCAAATAAACATTCTGACTGATTGCAAATCGAAATCTATAGGTGGTTTGCAATCATTCCCTAGAGAACAAAATAACATGATACCGCCGCCATGTTGGTTGATATAACAAGAGAATTCATTGAACATCTTTTGTAAAGTTCAACCAGCATGGCTGCAATGGGTTTCTTGTCAAGAAGAAACTTATCAAAAAAATTAATAATAGTAATAATGATAACAACAACAAAAGACAGCAACAGTTGTCATAACGTTAGTTGCCACAACAGCAGCATCAACAAGAACATACTGCAATATTTGCGACGACAACAAAACGACAGCAACAGCAACGATGCAACAGTTGTCACATGTTACACCAACAGTTACCAAGACAACAACAGTTCACACCGTCAGTTACCACAACAGCTGCACCAACAAAAACAACCACAACAGCATCAACAAGACAACCGCCACCCGATTAGCTCACTTGGTAGAGTATCGGTCTCTTGTGCGGGAGGTCGTGGGTTCAAGCCCCGGCCGGACCAACACTCAGGGTCTTAAAATAACTGAGGAGAAGTTGCTGCCTTTGTAATAATATCTGCAAATGGTTAGACTTTCACGTGGCTCGGATGATCATGTTAATGGCGGTCCCGTGCATTTGAATATATTATAGATATTTGCGCGTTATAAATGCATAGTACTTTACTTTACTTTATAACAACTGCAACATTTGCTATCACATGTGCGACAGCAACATCAAAGACAGCAAAAGCTGTTACATGCACCAACAGTTACCACTATAACAGCTGCAACAACCATAAAAACAGCAGCAGCAACATCAACTGTTGTCACACCAGAATTTGTCACAACAACTGAACTGCAAACAACTTACCGACTTAATATCCGACTATCACTAACTATTAGTAAAGCAAAGGTGCTATTTTTTCCGATTCCGATTTCCATACATCGGTTCTCTGGTCAAACACAAAGCATACAGTCGATGCCGCAAAATCGTTTCAAAGGATTATTCAAATTTGTACCTCGCACCTTCAATGGAATGCTTTGCGCTTGATCAGTGGACCGATGTATGGAAAGTGGTCAATAGTTCATTCAGAAAGGAAAGTTCCGAAACATTGGAGGGGATTGCGTGAAATTTTCATCTTTATGTAAAGGTTATACACCGCTACCGAGGTGTATTCAAGATAAAGACTACCAGAGAACAAAGAAAACCAAACCAATAGTGATATAACTCATCAATTAAAGCCGTTCTACGTTCCATCATGATTTTGGCACCACAATAAATCCAGACATTCCAACTTTATAATAAATAAATAAATGCAGTGTTATATGTGTAGCTCACGCCTGATCCATCAGGTCTAGAAGATCGTCACCCTTCTCACCTTTGAAAACAAGACAAGAAAAGTTAGGATTGACATGGCTCGTACAATTTTGTCGAGAAAAAATTAAGGACTTTTCAAGGGCAAATTAAAAATTTTCAAGGACAGCAACATAGACTATCTCTATCTTAAGCAGTTTTTCTTTTCGGTCTTGTGTTACCATTAAACATGCCAGCAATCATTGAGGGCTTGTTTTGAGCTGTAAAGATGGATTATTACCAATATACGCGGCAAAACAGAAAACCGCCCTCTTGGAAACACGCGCTCAGCGGGCTGCAAATGACTCGAGCGGGCTGATAATGCATTATCAGCCCTACTGCTGATTGGTTTTTGGTTCAATCATCCAATGGATTTTAGCCAATTAGAGTTTGGCCTTGTTTATTGATAATAATGATAACAAAATGACTTTTGTCGGGAATATTGTTTGTTTGCACCGTTGTAGTGTCATTTGCGCAAATGACACTACGCGGGCGCAAATAAACAATATTTCCTCAAAAACTCATTTTATTGCCCTATTAATCGACCGCCAATACACAAGAAACAAAGATAACCAAAGCACATGCTGGGTTCCAGAGGCTTTTTACCCTCGCTCCGGCGATTGTACTTCGGACGAGATGTAGCAAGGAGAAAAAACCTCTGTGCGCACGAGTTACAAATCTCATTTCCATGCTTTTTGATTGACGTACTTAATCACAACCAATTATAGATACTCGGACGAAACCGGTTTTGATATACACCAAATTGAAAAAACGTTGTCGGGTTCAAAAGGTCGAATCATCGAAGGTAAGACCGAAAGGGATAATGGGGAAGCACTCAATAAATTATCTTCAGGTTTACAAACTTTTCGAGTAGTTTCTGATTCATTTGGCTGTCAAATTGTCAAACGCACGTGGGTAAAGGGTCATGACCCGCATCATGTAAACATTAACACTATCATACACCAAATTGAAAAAACGTCGGGTTTCAAAAGGTTGAATCATCGAAGGTAAGACTGATAAGGATTCTGGGTAAATAGTTCGTAAGGCCGATAATATCCCGGCCCCGGGGATAATATACATTGAGCTTTACTGTAATTCTCGAAAATTGTTTTCTTCGAGAATTGAAAGCAATGCTCGAGAGTTGCAGCAATACCCTATGCATATAATAGTAAATATGGGCCTTATTGAGTGCTTCCCCATTATCCCTTTCGGTCTTACCTTCGATGATTCGACCTTTTGAACCCGACAACGTTTTTTCAATTTGGTGTATATCAAAACCGGTTTCGTCCGAGTATCTATAATTGGTTGTGATTAAGTACGTCAATCAAAAAGCATGGAAATGAGATTTGTAACTCGTGCGCACAGAGGTTTTTTCTCCTTGCTACATCTCGTCCGAAGTACAATCGCCGGAGCGAGGGTAAAAAGCCTCTGGAACCCAGCATGTGCTTTGGTTATCTTTGTTTCTTGTGTATTGGCGGTCGATTAATAGGGCAATAAAATGAGTTTTTGAGGAAATATTGTTTATTTGCGCCCGCGTAGTGTCATTTGCGCAAATGACACTACAACGGTGCAAACAAACAATATTCCCGACAAAAGTCATTTTGTTATCATTATTATCAATAAACAAGGCCAAACTCTAATTGGCTAAAATCCATTGGATGATTGAACCAAAAACCAATCAGCAGTAGGGCTGATAATGCATTATCAGCCCGCTCGAGTCATTTGCAGCCCGCTGAGCGCGTGTTTCCAAGAGGGCGGTTTTCTGTTTTGCCGCGTATATTGGTAATAATCCATCTTTACAGCTCAAAACAAGCCCTCAATGATTGCTGGCATGTTTAATGGTAACACAAGACCGAAAAGAAAAACTGCTTAAGATAGAGATAGTCTATGTTGCTGTCCTTGAAAATTTTTAATTTGCCCTTGAAAAGTCCTTAATTTTTTCTCGACAAAATTGTACGAGCCATGTCAATCCTAACTTTTCTTGTCTTGTTTTCAAAGGTGAGAAGGGTGACGATCTTCTAGACCTGATGGATCAGGCGTGAGCTACACATATAACACTGCATTTATTTATTTATTATAAAGTTGGAATGTCTGGATTTATTGTGGTGCCAAAATCATGATGGAACGTAGAACGGCTTTAATTGATGAGTTATATCACTATTGGTTTGGTTTTCTTTGTTCTCTGGTAGTCTTTATCTTGAATACACCTCGGTAGCGGTGTATAACCTTTACATAAAGATGAAAATTTCACGCAATCCCCTCCAATGTTTCGGAACTTTCCTTTCTGAATGAACTATTGACCACTTTCCATACATCGGTCCACTGATCAAGCGCAAAGCATTCCATTGAAGGTGCGAGGTACAAATTTGAATAATCCTTTGAAACGATTTTGCGGCATCGACTGTATGCTTTGTGTTTGACCAGAGAACCGATGTATGGAAATCGGAATCGGAAAAAATAGCACCTTTGCTTTACTAATAGTTAGTGATAGTCGGATATTAAGTCGGTAAGTTGTTTGCAGTTCAGTTGTTGTGACAAATTCTGGTGTGACAACAGTTGATGTTGCTGCTGCTGTTTTTATGGTTGTTGCAGCTGTTATAGTGGTAACTGTTGGTGCATGTAACAGCTTTTGCTGTCTTTGATGTTGCTGTCGCACATGTGATAGCAAATGTTGCAGTTGTTATAAAGTAAAGTAAAGTACTATGCATTTATAACGCGCAAATATCTATAATATATTCAAATGCACGGGACCGCCATTAACATGATCATCCGAGCCACGTGAAAGTCTAACCATTTGCAGATATTATTACAAAGGCAGCAACTTCTCCTCAGTTATTTTAAGACCCTGAGTGTTGGTCCGGCCGGGGCTTGAACCCACGACCTCCCGCACAAGAGACCGATACTCTACCAAGTGAGCTAATCGGGTGGCGGTTGTCTTGTTGATGCTGTTGTGGTTGTTTTTGTTGGTGCAGCTGTTGTGGTAACTGACGGTGTGAACTGTTGTTGTCTTGGTAACTGTTGGTGTAACATGTGACAACTGTTGCATCGTTGCTGTTGCTGTCGTTTTGTTGTCGTCGCAAATATTGCAGTATGTTCTTGTTGATGCTGCTGTTGTGGCAACTAACGTTATGACAACTGTTGCTGTCTTTTGTTGTTGTTATCATTATTACTATTATTAATTTTTTTGATAAGTTTCTTCTTGACAAGAAACCCATTGCAGCCATGCTGGTTGAACTTTACAAAAGATGTTCAATGAATTCTCTTGTTATATCAACCAACATGGCGGCGGTATCATGTTATTTTGTTCTCTAGGGAATGATTGCAAACCACCTATAGATTTCGATTTGCAATCAGTCAGAATGTTTATTTGCTTGTTTATCCATCTATTATTGGCCTTGTTAAAGTGTGATCATTAATAAATTTACGATCGCCATAAGATTCGACATAAAAAAAGTTCTTCGCAAAACAATTCCAACAACAATTCACGCGCTAATCACGGGAAGTCTGTTCCAATAGGCAGTGTTCATCAAAGCTCACAAAGCATGATGGGAATCTGAGTACAGAGGAATTGAAACGAAATCAGAAGATCTTTGAGCTAATTTTTACTCCGATATCTTCGTCTATAAAGATTCTATCTTTTTTCCCCCCCATAATATATAAGCATCAACTGTTCGTTGAATTTTTATTGGATGCAAAATAGCGCAGGCTCGGTTTCCCATCATGTTTTGTGCTAGAAAATCCAGCTCGTACACATAAGCCTTTTCTGAGATAGCGAACATGGTGCATTATGGCCTAGCTTCGGTACAAACATCAATTGTTCATCATGCCTTATATGGCGTTGTTTGTACCGAAGCTAGACCATAATGCACCTTTGTCTATCTCAGAAAAGGCCTATTGCATATTGGTATTTCCGGAATTAAGGAAGGGTCTGGGAATGAGCGTAGAAATATTATTCTACACATGAAAGATCACACTAGAATTATTACGTTTGTCGAGTTTTAGAATGTTTGGGCAAATACTAACTAATTAGCAGGCTTTAAACAAATCGTAAATATAAGAGAGAACATATGTTTTTGGAGGGACGTTGTTCTCAAACCCCATACATCCTCTTTTATTTTTGCGACTTTTAAAAGCTTGCTACTCAGTAAGTATTCATCCAAACATGCTCAAACTCGGAAATAGTACTTATATAAGTATGAACTCTTTTTGTGATGGGGATCAATTTTTAATTAGATTGATATTTTCACTCGGCCCTAGTCCCTCCCTTAAATCCGGAAAGGCTTATAGACTCATTCCAAAAGAATAATAATCGTAAGCATATACATCTCAAGCCTCATAATGATGCCATAGAAACAATACATCCTCATTGAACACTTTCCATACATCGGTTCAGTGATCAAACACCAAGCATTCAATCGCGGCTGCAAGATCGTTTCAAACTGTCCTTGTTTTTACGAGGGTAGTGCTACTTAAACGAAATTTTGCCTCTTTCATGAACCACCTCGAAAATTTGTAGATATAGTCATCAACACTTACATAATAACCGGGTAAAATGATTTTTTCGATTTCCAAAGGGAAATGCTTTTTTAGGCCTGTTTTTTAACTTCTTATTCCAAGGTGGTTGCATACTGTGCTTGCTTGGACGAGGAATGGGCCGAGACGGAGATGACGTCATCGGGTTAACCTAAACTTGCAAGTCAACGCGAAAACCTTACACAGAACTTTCCTCAACCTTTTTTTAAAAAAGTTTTATACATAAAAAGGAAAAATCATTTTACCCGGTTATGTTTTCTAGAATTTGACGTGCCTTGAACGTGTCATGACCGTTTCGTGCCGCGAAATTTTCACTAAAGTAATGGTTCACCCTGGATGCACCTGGGAGGTTGATTAAGCGCGAAAGAAGCGTAAGGCCCGGTTCAAACGTCGAACTTTCCATGAGCCGAACCTAATTACATCAAAGAAGACCGCCTAATTATCCATTATTTTCAATGAGTTCGGCTCATGGAAAGTTCGACGTCTGAACTGGGCCTAAGAGTCGCACGAGACGAAGCTTTTTATACACGCAACAAGAATTCCGGACTTCCGGTGGAATCGTGATGCATGCCGGGAAGGTGAGACCGAAAAAGTGAGCATCAAATACTAAATCCCATACATTGTTTACTATGGATACACGTTTTTATACGCCTTTTTATTTAGTAATATACATCTTTGCAGTATCCCAGCTACTTTGTATCTGGTAGGTAAATATGTATTTCTTACTGTGAATCTATTTTAGTCTCTAAAATGTTGAAAAATCTCTGTCGAATGTTGTGTAGGGATAATTCGACGTAATACGTACCGATTATTTACGATTTATGAAGGAAATTTGTTTATCACTTTACTATTTGACTTGGTATAGGTAATGTGTCTATTTTTCCCCTCTAGAATGTCTTATGAGTTCAGAAGCGGGGGGCATTCCTTTCGAGGAACTTCAGACATGGCGTCTAGACGCACTTAAATTTTTCTGTCGTAAACGGAATCTTAAGTTTTCTCCTACTATTGACAGTCTACGACCACATAATTGCGGTGACCGAAGCCCATACCTATATAAAAAGAGAAGTGATGAGTTATAGATGAGAATTTCCTTGATAAATCGTAAATAATCGGTACGTATTACGTCGAATTATCCCTGGTTATTCGCTTTCGCTGATACGAAACACACAACAACATTCAACAGAGATTTTTCAACATTTTAAAGACTAAAATAGATTCACAGTAAGAAATACATATTTACCCACCAGTTTTGAAGATCTATTTTACGGAAGTCCAGAATTCTTGATGCGTGTATAGCCAGAGTCGAAAATAGCACGAAGATTTGAAAAAATATTAACGAAATTCTCAATACACGTGCACGCTTCTTCGTCACGTCAGCTTGCAATCCATCGTGAAATGGTGCACACGCTGCGAACGCGAAGCAATCAATCACAGCGTGTATTATATCGTGGCTATGTCATAAAGTCATACGAAATTGTCAGTAGATGGGCCATGCTAGAAAATAACAAAGTGAACAATAATAATTGCTAAGAATTCCTGTGTAGTTATTTGATTCTAACGATTATGTTATGCACACTAGGTGGGAGGGACTGGGGGATACTCAACATGCATTAAGGAAAAAATAAGATTTCTATGTTTAATTTTTAAAGTTTGAAAATTTATTTTATGCTCAGGGAAAAATCTTTAAAAAAGGTACGGAAAAAAAAAAAGCATAAAAAGAAGATGAAATTATAAGCGAAAAAGAAACATGGCAGCGGTGGGATTCGAACCCACGCCTCTTACGAGACTGGTGCCTTAAACCAGCGCCTTAGACCGCTCGGCCAC
>WUAP02152897.1:0-43967 GCA_015163945.2 Stichodactyla helianthus
TGGGCATAAAATGGCTCGCCTACGGCTCGCCATTTTAAATGCCCATAAAGGTCTCCCGCTCATACTTTATATATTACTTGGAAATAGGATGTTGTATGTGTTCGACGCCCTTGGCTACGTGTAATTATATCCGCCCTACATACTCTATTTGATGATTAATTCCGATTCGTACGAAACCCCTTGCTGAGATTTGCTGTCAAATCCAGCTGTATTTCACACTAGCTCATTAATTCATCAAACCATTTTGTGAACTTATAGATCGTACGTAGACGTAGTCACCAAAATTGGCTGCGCAATCGAAAAAGTTGTTGTCGGTTTTTGACCCCAAGTGCTCTACACACGAACTACATTGCCTTTCACTAAGCCTTGACAAACTCAGTAATGATTTCTTTTCTTGTCTTCTTTTCTTTTCTTTTCTTATCTTATCTTCTTTCTTTCTTTTCCTTTCTTTTCTTTTCTTATGATATCTTATCTTTCTTTTCTTATCTATTTATCTTTTTCTTTTTCTTTTCAAATTCAGGGAGTAAGACTGACTGTATCATTAAAGTAGTAGTTCCTCTAGACGGCTGACGGCTCAAAAATTATAAACGACGCAAAGTTGTCTTACAAGACAGCACGTCCAATCTTTCCCGCCATGAAAGCAAATCACGTGCGTTCTTGTGCTACTATTTCAATCCAAATACGTGGGAGTATAGTAAAACTTTTATAGAGTAAGCTAACATCTCAGTATCGTATTTGTACTGCTATTTTCATTTGAAAATTGACGAGTATAGTGTAGACATTTTTCATTACGGCGAAGTTACAACTTTGTGAAGAAGAGACTGTGCCAAAGAATTGCTATTTGTGTTGGAAAAACTATCTGCGCACGTCAAAATGTTATCTTACCTTTAGAAGTTAGCTTTTTGAAAAATCTTCACCGTTGGAATCAATGTCTTTGGATATGATCGGGAGCACTAAAATTAGATAGACAACCAAAACTTTTGTTTCAAAATAGGATATCAATTTTTTTTTATTTGAAATCATATCAGGAAATGACAAAACGTAAAAGATACCGACTTTAAATTGTAAATAAATATTTTGACAAAACGGTGGTTGATGTTAGTATAGCGTGCCCATCAGTAGGTTCAGTTAAATTCAAACAAATTTAGTTCGGAGAGAGGAAGATTTTTCTTTCTAAAAATAAAAGACAATGGTAACAGAAAATGAATTCTAAAATCGAAAGAACTTGTATCTAATAGTGATTAAATATCCTTAGTTAAATTTTAGATAGTAATAGCGCGAAGAGTCTTACTTTTTTGGCAATAAGGAAAGTGCGCAAGCATTGACACAATTTGGCGGGAAAAATTTTGTGAAAAGCAAAAGTCAAAAATAAAGCTTTCTTATTTCTTAAACAAAATTTTTTAATGAATAAAAGGTACTTTAAGAGAAGTCATCTTATGGGCTAATCACGCATAAAAACAAAAACAAGTCTTTACTCGTTTTTCAGTTTCTAAGCTACAAAATTCAAGACCTCATAAATGACGCGCTGACGAAACGTCGATCTGATATCACGTAAGGATATTTTTGGCGGGAAAAAGTCCCGCATCATATAATTCACCAATTCAAAGCTATTTTCCAGATACTTATTAGATGTTACAGGATTTAAAGGAAAGTTTTTTCCAATTATTTTCATGATTCTTTAAGCTCCATCACGAAAAGCGCCGTTCTTTCTTAGACGCCTTGTCATGAACTAAAGTAAATATCGATTTAGCTGAACAATTAGAGTTCGTCTGGCGACATGTCAAAAACTAACACAGATCTCTCCACTGGACTGAACAAAAAGACGCGAATAAAGCAGATTCATTTAGTCGGGATGTTCAAAGGATCGACCCATGTAGCGTATGTAACAGCTGGGATCTGCCTGCCATCTTCAGATGATCGTAACTGCTTTGAACTGCCGCCGTGAAAGAAAAAAAAAACCACTTGCATTTTTTTCTATCACTGTTGTGTCTGTTAACTGGAATGCAGGCCCGGACTTTAGAGCAGGCTTCGTATGACAGTGAAAAGCTCGCGACACGAACACGGTCATGACACGGTCAAGGCACGGCAAAATTCTAGAAAACATCACTGTCGCGGCAAGGCACACGTAGGTTATTATCTTGTCGCGAGCTTTTAACAGTCACTTGAAATCTGCTCTAAAACGGTAATATGTAAGGCTTGGACAGGGTGAATTTGACTGTCCAAAGTCCAGAACTGTACCCATTTTATCGAAGCGCGTGTGAAAAAATGAAGGACTGAGAAAGAGAGAGATGAGGGAAATGAGACGAGTGGGTCCCACTTTTCTTTGATTTCTGAATGCGCCACATAGTTTTTGAGAAAAGTGGCTCCAGTTCTGGACTATTTCCATTAACTGTGATGACTTGACTTTAAAATCTAACTGCGTGTCATTTGAAATTCAGCCTTGAATATGGCTTTGGGTTCTGAAAGCGGAATTTAAACGTTTTTGAGATTTTGGCAGGTTAATCGAGCTCGAACCAGATTGAGGTATTTTCTAAGGTCAAGGAAAATAAATGCACCTCTTCAAAAGGGAAAAGTACGAGAACTATTATCCCCCACCGCTCCATCACCACCCTTCCCCTTGCCCCACCGCTCCATCACCACCTCTCCCCTCCCCCAACCGCTCCATCACCACCTCTCCCCTTCCCCCACCAACCCATCACCACCCCTCCCTTCCCCTCAATGTCCAATCACCACCCCTCCCCTCCCCAAAGTTTTATTCTGCTTAACGTCGATGGCCGCCGGACGCCATACGATACTTAAATAACAGTCCATTAACAGAGTAAATAGTGTAGCTCTCACACAATGTTAAATTCTAGTCGTAGAAATCCAACCCGCGCTCAAACCCAAAACATTCGAAATTTGAATGAAGTTTTTCATCAGAATACTGTGATCTTTATTCAGCTGTATTAACGAGTGTTTTAGAGGTGATGATGTAACCCTGAACGGCGCCGCCAGCGCCTTATATTAGATAATCAAACAACATAAGGCTTTGCAAGAGGTGAAAAAGAAAACTTCAATACACACTCAAAAGAAATCTGCTCCAAGAATTACTTCTTTTTACTTGATTGTTAAAATTTCATAACAAAAAATTCGATGTGCTTGCGCAAAGGTTATTTGTCAACGTGGTCAACCTCATTAATGAGACTTTCATTTCTTAGGATTCTGGGTAGGTTTGGGGGTCTACAAGATCACGTGATCTGTTTCAAAAATATCCCTTAACCCCCTCCACAGTGGCCAAAAATGCTGTAACACATCCCCTCAAAAATGTATCTCCCCTAATTTTACTGAATCCCCCCCTTCTTCTTCCCATGCCCAACAAATGAAAGCCCCCTATTGGCAAAAATAACTGAATTAACATTTTTGGTGCATGAAGCCTAGCCGCCATCTTGGATGACTTTTGTTCTGTCATCCAATATGGTGGTCATTTCTCTTTTTTAAATTAATTAATTAATTAATTACTCTTATTGTACTGTTAGAGATGAAAATTAAAAAAAAAATCCTGTTAGAGATGAAAATAATTCATTGGATTGATCCGTACTTCGATACCACAGGGTACCCAAATCACTCTGTGCATCCAAACTCCATGGGCTACCAAATTCAGCGTCATGTTCTGTATGACAAAAATGCACTATGGCACTTCTATTAAGATAGGGTTAATGGTGTCCATGCCAATACCTGTAACACAGACTCTACCACAGGGTACCCAATGCATTTTTACCACAGGAAGGTAAAAGGTAAAGCTATGCTATGGATTGAGAGTGATCCATTGACTATCTGTGGAGCAACTGTTTTTTGTATCTTATATTTGGCACTAAACCTTTCTTTTTCATTTTTCTTACAGCTTCTCGTAAGTGCTTTGGTTGAAGTGGACCTTTCTCTTTCCATTGTTCCATTATATCACATGCTAAAAGAAAATTTAATTTAATCCAATTTAATATTTGCCACAAGAAACCAAAAAAAAGGAAATATATTCAAATATCTAGATTTTAGTTTATTTTACTTTAACAAGGATTAGCATTTTGGAAACATAAAAAGAAAAAAGAAGAAGAAGAAGAAGAAGAAGAAGAAAAAGAAAAAACATTGAAAACTGATGATTATAAAAAACTGGAAATGATCGCAAATGATAGAATGGACTTCATTGGACACTGGTCAATTGGATACTAGATTGAAAGCTTCTAAATAGCCTACCAGTTATAGATATTTTCATCTTTGAGGCAAAGTAGTGTAGGCAAAAAGAGATTGGTACGACAAAAAAAAAAAAAAAAAAAAAAGATAGCTAATCATTTGCTTCAAGAGAGAATAAATAAGAGAGGAAAACTTCTTAATATCGTGCGCACCACGTGAATTCCCGGTTGTGCTATTTTTAGCATTCGCATGCGGTTAACTTTCGCCTTAACCTACTCCCGTGCGTCAGAAATGGTGAATCTGAAGTGTCAAATCTGATGCACGCATTGAAGCGGGATGAGGTGCACAATTTTTTCCCTTCAGGAGTAGGGTAAGGCAACAGTTAACTGCATGCGAATGCTGCCTGACTCTTTTCATGCTCTCTTGTTTCCATTTTATTTACCTTCTTCGACAATTTCTCCAACAAAGACTTTAGCAATTCCAGCCATGGCAATGACGACATTGGGAGGAATCGATGTCCCCCCTGTGACACTCTGCATCAACTGTTGACGATAATGACAAATACTATGAATATATACAGGTTTCCCATGATATGGTTAAGTGAGTATCATTTCTGCAGGCCTGATTCACCAGTTTCCATACATCGGTTCACTGACCAAACACAAAGCTCTCCAGCGAGGCGTCAAGTTCCAAAGTTTCAAAGGATTATGCAAATATCCCCTTGAAGCCTCAGCTGAATGCTTTGTGTTTGACCAATGAACCGATGTAAGGAAACTGGTGAATAGACCTGCTTGGCTTGGGTATTATGTTTTCTCATATCAGACCATGTGTCATTCCCTTGAGAATACAATTCTGTGTTTGAGGCTCATCCATATTAACGTAACTTCTAAAGCATTTCCAAGAAACGGAAGGAGAAGGACACGTGTTTGGAATGGGAAAACATTACGCCCAAGCCGGGGAAATCTATTGGCTCTGGGATGCTTGTCACTTAGGCAAACATGAGGAAACCGTTTCCCTGGGCAATAAATAAATGACTACATACCCTTTTGATAGCAAGCCGGGCAGATCTATTGGCTCTGAGATCCTTGTGGCAAACATGAGGAAACCGTTTCCCTGGGCAATACATAGATGACTACATACCCTTTTGATAGCCGCTTTAGGAAATGCTGCTCTTCTGTACATCTCATATCTGTTCAGCTGTTCTTCTGAGAAGGAGGAAACTAAAAGTCTGAAAAAAATGAAAAATTAATGAAGGTTTCAAACATTTACATGCAAATAAGGTTCATAGTAAGTACTTACTAAGAAAAAAAAATATTACAAAAAGAACTACTCATGAAAATTATTCGTATGGTAATTCATTCTATGTACGTAAGAATATCTTACTCTAGTTGTTCGTACGGTATTTCAACCTATGTCCGTATAAATATCTTACTCCAGTTATTCGTACGGTATTTCATCCTATGTCCGTACGAATATCTTACTCCAGTTATTCGTACGGTATTTCATCCTATGTCCGTACGAATAAAAGAATATATCTTTCTCCAGTTATTCGTACGGTATTTCATCGTATGTACGTACGAATATCTTAATAAATAGGTGCTTATAAGGCGCATTTCTAACCTCAATGCGCCTAGGATGTCTCATGTTTCATGACGTTTAGCCTACGTTTCCAGTTTCATTCTATCTTACTCCAGTTATTCGTACAGTATTTCATTTTCTCCGGACGAATACGGCGGAATATCAAGTTATTTGTACGGTAAATCAATGTACGTACAAAGAAAAGAAAAGAAATTAAAAAAAGAAAAAAGAAAAAAGAAAAAAGGAAAGAAAAAAGGAAAGGAAAGGAAAAGAAATTAAAAGATAAGAAAAGAAAATGAAAGAAAAAGAAATGAAAACAGAATAAAACTAGGCGTTCTTTGTATTACAGCGCGACGCGCAAAAGTATGACCGCTTTTAATGTATTCGCGTACTTTTATGCATAGGATTTTGCACAGTACGTTAAACTGACACATTTAGATGAGAAACTGTCTGGTTTTACCAAATATGGCGATTATAGCTCGTTTGTCAGCAAAATCTCGTGCATATAAGTATGCGAATACATTAAAAGTGGTCATACTTTTGTGCGTCGCGCTGTAACTGATGAAGACTGGGTCCAACTTATAACCCATATAAGGCGCTCGAGAAACTCCAGTACAAACTGCACATGGCGACGAAATTTGGACACGAAAAGGCAGAGTAAACTAACGCATGTATTTACAAGTAAAAGGAGAAGAGGAGGATACCTCAGAAGCAATTGATACGTGGTCTATCGATGTTGAAGAAGATGGTTAACAATCCAGATCTGCTAGTGCTAGCAGTAGGAGCAATACTTCTAAAATTCCACCCAGCTTGAGAACATACCTACCCAATGGCTGCAATATCGTGACGAGAGAAATATGATAACCTGTTGCATTTGTCTTAATATCACCAGTGGCGTTAAAAAGAGAAAACAATTTCAGGTCATCGACACTGGAGCGACATGTGGCGTGCCTTGATGGCTGACAGTACGCAAACAGAATTTCGACAAGTGCTGAAGAAAGCAAGAGAAAGAAAAGGCTGTGGTAGTTGGACTGGCTTGCGAAAGAGCTTCTGTTGCCCTACACCATACATTCTTTGTAAAAATACAGGACTTTGATCGTGGACAACTTCATCCATATTTACTGCGTTGCCCTAAAAATTTCCAAATTTACTAATTTTGGGGTGTTCTTTTTAAATATGATATTTTTAAGAACAGGGAGGCAATGTTTAAAATGTCACGCAATTTCAAGAGCCCATTGCATCTCAACTATGCCTTCTCTTTCATAACAAGGATTTAGGTGTGCACAGATTCAAGTCGAACACTGCCTGTCTGACCTGGTTAAGCTGAAGGAAGGGAAACTTGGATGGGCTACTTACATGTACCTTGATGAACTTGGCAAACTTGTAGAGCAAGGTGACAACAGAAAGCCAGTATTCAAGGGCGTTCATACATTGAAAGGAAGTAACAATATCACTTCAATTAAGAACAGTTTCATGTTGCAGAACCTTGAACAGGAATTTCCAAAGCATGAAAGCAATGACATCTATGCATCTGCCACTACTTGGACTACATCCAATTTCCTTTCTCTCATCAGAGGAATTAACTGAATGGTGAATCAAAAAATACTTCTATACTTTGTAATGGAAAAGGAACACAAGTAAGTTAAATAGACTATTACAGTGTGACTACTCCAACCAAGGCCACCCAAACAGATTTTAATGTAAAATATCCAATCACGATTGAGTATATAAACAATATAGAATCACTACAAATGTTTGAAATTTCAATTAAAATGTGATTAGGATTTGCTTTTTTGTAAGAATTACAATGACATTGAACAAGAACCGATCCTACGCTGTAAAAAAAACTCTGATAAATCTGCCGTCAAGTATCAAAAATGTAGATTGAAAATTTATCTGAATTTGTTTGGGTGGCTTAATTTGGTTGGAGTAGTCGCACTGTAAGGTTTCTGTTGATATTTTATGTAATTTATATAATTACTAGTCATATGTATCAGTATTGGAATTGAGACCTAGCTTTTGTTCTTAAAAAGGAATCTGAATGTGCCAATGAAGTGATGAAATTTAAAAGGGAGTATTTTAGCAAGAGTTTGACTCAATAAGCAGTTGAAGTCGAATGAGAAATTTGCTCCGTGGATTCATCAATTTGATTGATCACCGAGTTGTTTTCTGTAAAATTGTGTGCAGTAGCCAATTTGTCGCACCACATAATTAGAAGAAACTCACAATGAGACAGTTCCCATGCCTACGGTGTAAAATTTGTCTCGCAAAATGTTAAGAATAGAACTAGCCTTTACACAGAGACTGGTTTAACAGGTTTTTCAAAACTGATATACTAAGCAAACCTATGCACACTTCCTTATATGGAGTGTAATCTAGTCAAACCTGTTTAGAACAAAAGAAATGACGTACTTCCATAACAAACTCAAACTCCTCTATTTTGCCAATTTCGTTGGCAATAATTATAATAATTATATTTATACAATATCAATTTACTTTGCACCACTACAGTACAGGAGCTCCAATAAATTCATACATCCTAATTCTTTTTAGCTATGAAAATGGTGTCAGTAAAGCCCAAGCAAGTGTAAACCCTGAGGCAGCAAAAGAATAGTCCAAGCTGAAACCTCTTTTAGTGAATGCAGGCTAGTTACCCTATAGATAAGATGGTCACTCTGCGGAACTTGATTCACAAGTACCATTGAGAAGAGTTCCCAAACTTGCTTACTCTTGCAAGCTTAGCACTCACAGCACCAATCCATGCTGCAGACTGAGGGAGGCTTCAGAACACAGAACGACCTCAAAACATCACTTGTATCACTCTGAAGATGGCAGTTGTAACTGCTGAAACATGTCAGTTATAAAACTCAAGTGTCATCATTTTTGTTAACTTAAACCTCAAAACAGCACAGCAAAACCAGCTCTCATCAGAAAGGATGGAGAATTTAATATGCATCGCTTCTAAGGGAGATGACTTTGCATTGGCTCTCAATCACTGGTGGGTGAAGAAAGCAAGACACATTTCAATGCAAATTAATAATGCATCTTTAATTAAGCTGACATAATTTTAAATTGACTTGATGCATTTAGCATTGTCAATTGAATGCATATTTGTTTCGTAATATTTTAAATTTTTATATACAAAATATATAGTAGAATATTGTGCAGAAGGTAACACATAAGTTTATTGCAAGTCATACGCACAAATACTAGATTCCAGGGATATACCTAGTTTCTTCTTCCTCGGGAGCAACTCTTACAGAATCAATGTTTTTTTTGTTTTCTTTCTTCTTCACTAACACCAATTTGTATTTTAGAAGCAGTCACCTCTGAATTGGGAATAGCAGTGTTTCCTACATGACAGTATAAAGTGTTATTACATTTCATTTTCTTGGCTGGATCATCTTCAGCTGCATTTTCCCCACGTTACCAGGCTTCTAGAAGTGTCTGAAGTGACCCAAGTTTAGCATCAAACACTTCTCCACATGATTCACTGGCAATGCTGACTAATTTTTGAGCCAAGAGAGGCTTTCCTGTTATTTTCATGCTGTGGAAGGATATTACTGCTCTTCTTTGTTTCAACTGTTGTCACTGAATCACTTAAAGTACCACAGTGACTTGATTCCTTGATTTTCATTTTATCCTTTTAAGACGTGATGACAGTTGGTATAGTGTTCTTCTGTCCATCTTTTGTCACATAGCTCAGAAGAATATAAAGGTTCTTCAAGTTCTTTTCTTAAAGCAAATATGTGCCTGTAAGGGAGTTTCATTGTAGTGAAACTGTCACATGTGCAGCATTCTGTAGTGACTTCCAGATGTCCTTTGAAGGTGTTCATTATATGTTAATGCCAGATTGTTTTCTAAATTTTCCAACAGTTGATTATATATGTATTTGAAAGCAAATGGTGTGCAGAGATTGAAGAATTCTTGTTCTGTGGTACCAAAATGTCCTAGGTCTGCTGGTCGCTTTTAAAAAAGACATACAGCTCTATGGTACCTCTTATTCTGTAAAGACACTATACAGTCTTGAAGGGCTTCATTAAAATCCACAATTCCAGAATTGTGAGTAACAACAGATTTAAGTTTTTGATTAATGCTTTTGAGACTTTCATTCATGTTAGAATTTACTAAATGTTGGTACTTGTTTTTTCCCCATGGTGCCCATTGTTCTCTTATGCTGTGCCAGTTCTCATTGAAATACTGTTTGACAGCAGCAAATCCCAAAGACATCAACTGTTTGTAGTGTTGGTCATAAATTTCTTCAGTTTGGGCATCAGCCATACACTGGAGTAATTGAAGAACTTGTGCAAGTTCATCCTGGCATTGATATGTTCATATTTTTGGTTGTTACCTCTCTTTTAAAGCTCTGCAGTGCATGGAAAAGACAGATCAAAAGTCCAGCATCAGGAATTTCCTCTTTCAATATCATTCTTTGTGTCATATCTTTATCTGCCATTATACATTTATTTTTTTCCCCACATTATGCCTCTTGAAAAACTTTAGCATTTGTGAATAGTTTCCTGTGTCTTGTCTGCTACCAGCATGATGGCCACTATCGCACTTTCCCCATTTCCATCCACCACCTAAAAGATATACAACCACATTCCAAGATTACTGTAGAGTTTGTAGCTGGCATCAACTACAAGAATCTCGGGATAGAATTTAGACATGCTTTGCATGTATTCATCAGGGTGAGTCACTCTTACTCTGACCATTTAGGGAGAAAAACTCTTAATTAAATCAATATGCATAAAAGATTAGAAATAATTAAAAATATAAAATATTTAATTATATATATAATTATATAAAATATAAAATGTATATCCATATATATATGAAAAAAATGCACCAATTCTTGACTTTGAAAGTCAAGTCAAGAGCATTTAATTATTTATTTGCAATAGAGGGAACCTACATTTTAAACCTTGGAGGAAAAATACTAAGAAAATTATTCAAATAAGCAAAATTATAATAACATTATTATCATCATCATCATTTCCATGGTATTTAAAATAATTTCTAATTTTAAACCTTGGAAAAAATGTATTAAATAAATTAATTAAAGAAAAATTATAATTATAATAATAAATTATTATTATATTACGGTATATTACAATAATATTTATTTATATTATTATTATTTACCATAGTATTTATAATAACTGTCATTGACAGTTGTGCTATGGATTTATAAGACTTCTGGAACTGCGCTTGTATAATCTAACAAAGTTTCTCTTCTTGAAACTTTGAATGGCATTCTCCAGTTCCTCATATGAATAGAATTCACTTCCAACATTAATACCACTTCCACAGATGTTTTTGTCATTCTTATCACCAGTGTTACAATACTTGTCATCATTTTCTTCTTCTTGAGCTGCTGACCATTTGTCATTGGTTCATCAACATCACACTTGTCATCATTATCATCATGCTTGTTACTAGAGTTGGCATCACCCTTGGAAAAAATGTATTAAATTAAATAAGAAAAATTACAACAACAAATTATTATATTATTACAATAATAATTATTTATATTATTATTTTCCATAGTATTTATAATAATAATTGTCATTGACAATTGTTTCTTTAGAGAAAACTCTTTTCTTAGTAAGGTGCTTGAGCATATTCTTAAATAAGAGAGAAAACACATTAAAATTGCTTTACTGCAATTCTCATTCTGCAAACTCATTAGCTGTGGGAAGCAGGAATTTTGTTTTTCATGTCAAAAACATAAAAACTGTTGACTAATTACTTTTGATTGACAGCAGTAGAAAACCAGTTCCACAACAAACAATTAAAATGTTCGAGTTTGCAGAAAATTGAGAATTGCAATAATGATGCATTATTACAACAGAAGTAAAATAGTTTTCTGATTTCATGAGAATTAACTAAATTTCATCTCTTGCAAAAATAAATTATTGCATTTCTTTTTTAATTACGTATGTAATTTTTATAATTCATAGTGCTAGTTGGCTTCTGTTCTCAGTAGTATGTATAAAGCTTATTTCAATTAATGTTGGCACTGAAAAAAGCCCAAAGCCTTTGAACTATCTTTTGTTTACTAACAAACTTCTCTATAGGCTATCTAAGAAATTAAGGAATATATGTCCAAGTTGTAGAATTTGCAAGCATACAGTAAGTTTCTTGTTGTGTAAAAGAAAAATTTCATGATTCTGCTCTTGAAACTTTAGGCTTTAGGGTTTTTTTCAGCAATAACATTAATTGAATAAACTATACACAGCAATTACTGCCCCTACATTTTTTCATGATTGTGGTCATTGACAAATTTCATCACCACACGTTTTTGGCCATCTTTTAATAAAGTCAACTTAATTAAAGTAGGGTGCATCCCATTTCGAATGTACTGTGAAAAAGACAAGTAAACAAACAAACAAAAAAAATTACCAATAAAACTTAATTGTATTAGCTGTTGCAGGTTGCATTTCCTTCTTACATAAACCCCATTAACATTTTCCCAAAACCATGAATTTACTCATCCACTGAAAACCAGGGATAAAATTCTGTTGCTCGTTTCTTGCTACCAGAAAAAATACCCCTGGGGAACCTCAGGGTTTTGACCAATCAGTGTGTATTGCTAGAAAAATAGAATAAAATGATAACAGTGTGTGCTCTCTGATCAGTTGGACTTATGAATGCCACTATTTGAATTTTGACTTCTGGAACAAACTCTAACAGACTTTGTTAATTTCTGGGGGTATTTTATCCCTTGGTTCCAACGCATTATGGGGTATGCGAAAGTAGAGAATATCCAATTTATTATTAAAGTTAAACACAGGCAGCCCAAGCAATACAAGTCATTTTGACCTGTGTTGCTTGGGCTGCCTGAAGGCTCTCAGTCAGTAGACTGCTGCCTACCTCTGGTTTGGTCTCTGTCCTTTTGAGGTAGATTTGAATTTTTTTCCTCCATGAACACAGGCAAAGGGAATTTCATATATCAAATCAGGGTTTATCTTTTTTTATTTATACATCACTTTGCGTATGCTTTAAGACTTCTGGAACTGCGCTTGTATAATCTAACAAAGTTTCTCTTCTCAAAGGTTTGAATGGCATCCTCCAGTTCCTCATATGAATAGAATTAACTTCCAACTTTAATACCACTTCCCCAGCTGTTTTTGTCATTCTTACCACCAGGGTTGCAATACTTGTCATCACCCTTGTCATCATTATCATCATGCTCATCATCAATATTATCTTGCTTATTACTACCAGAGTTGGCATCATCAGTATTAAGGTGTCATGCTTCTGACCACCTGACATCGGTTTATCCTCCTCATGATTATTTACTAAGTTATAGTCATCATCATGGCTATCACCATCATCACCTTTGTCATCACCAACATCTTCATCCTTGATGTGAAAGTAATCATCATCATGCTTGTTACTAAAGTTGTCATGCTTGTTGCTAAAGCTATCATGATCTTCATCAGCATACTCATGCTTTTTACTTGATGTCCCATCAGCATTATTCCACTCTATTAATACAATACCCAGAAGGCTAAGATCAATGTCTCTTTTCATCGGCCATGAATCAGAACCCAAATAACTAGCATGTGTTGTGGGATGTGAAAGCCATTGCAAGGCAATTGGTAGGCTGTTTTTTTGTTGTTGTTTTGGCGAATTTCCCTAGATCATACAAAAATATAAATGAATTGGACCCATCACAATTCAAAGGAAATCAGAACAAGTTACATAAATCATATATACCTACCTCCACCTGGCATACCGTACAAACAACTTGAAGAAGATAGTTGTATGGACATATGATGAAATACCATACGAATAACTGGAGTAAGATATTTGTATGGACATAAGATGAAATACCGTACGAATAACTGGAGTAAGATATTTGTACAGACATAGGATGAAATACCGTACGAATAACTGGAGGAAGATATTCGTACGGACATAGGATGAAATACCGTACGAATAACTGGAGGAAGATATTTGTACAGACATAGGATGAAATACCGTACGAATAACTGGTGTAAGATATTCATACGGACATAGGATGAAATACCGTACGAATAACTGGAGTAAGATATTTGTACAGACATAGGATGAAATACCGTATGAACAACTTGAGGAAGGTAGTCATACAGCATAGGATGAAATACCGTACAAACCAGTTGAGTAAGAACATGATGTACAGTGAAATGAACATGGCCCATGAGGCTTAATGAATATAATGATAACAAGAACCAAGAAAAGGAAATCTGTAACACCGTGAAAAAAAGAAGAAAAATATACTTAACTTTACTGATGTTTCAAGCTTTCGCCCTTCGTCGGAGTAAAAGGTGAAGGGCGAAAGCTTGAAATGTCAGTAAAGTTAAGTATATTTTTCTTCTTTTTTTCATGGTGTTATAGATTTCCCTTTTATTGGTTATTGTATTCATTACACACCGACGCAGCCTATACTAGTTTACTTGCTAGTTTCCATAATGATAACAAGGGTTTATTAACACAAAGCCTATTAACAGTACTCTACATAAAAGACCATGCACCACATTAAGACCGTTGAGTCTTGGGCCTGGCAGATAGCACAGGGAAAATGGAGGTCAATTTGAAATACATTCGTGTGGATTTTACTTTTTAAGTACTCTAGGTTCTTTGCATTTAGTAATCACAGGAGGAGGGGGGACATACTACTTTTCCCTTTTATCAAGGGGGCAAGAAGTTATTTCAGCTTTTGGACAGGGAGTTAATTCATTTTTAAGGCCTATTCTACCCATTTTAGAACCTCCTGCTAATTAATTGCACAGTCCCTTGTGTTTATTTTTCATAACCTTAGCACTAGGGTTACCATAGTAATAGGGCTACCCTAGCTTCTATGCATTAGGTTACCCTAGCGCTAGCTTTACCCTGTCTGTGTGATAGAGAAACCCTTCTGGCTGGGTGACCAACCTTCGTATGGGGATGCACCATGTCTGTCATGTCTGTCTGTCTGTCTGCTCCACCCTGACTCTGGAGACCCCAATCATGGTGACCCCTCCCCCCCTGGGGATAACTCGCCTTCCCAGGACAGCTTTCCACCAGTTCTCAAACCTCTGTAGTACAGTACAAACAGCCATCATGGCAGAACAAGGTTTATCCCGGGCACTAGTGATACCCTTACTATATTTTTTCCCTAGGTATCTATTTTCAAAGCGATGTTGATTTCAACGCCTAAAAGCACAGGCTAACCACTGCAGTAATAAATTGTTTTATCTTGATCGGTTTGTCCTTTTTTTGTTCGCGCGCCATCGATTTTTGTCACCTACCCTACCCCCACTTGGTTACATTTTTTCATTACTAGGTATATACTGTAATATACTAGTATACTAGTATAGTTAGTATATTATGTATATTATATGGTAATGAAAAAATGTAACCAAGTGGGGGTAGGGTAGGTGACAAAAATCGAGGGCGCGCATGCAAAAAAAGACAAACCGATCAAGATAAAACAATTTATTACTGCAGTGGTTAGCCTCTATGCTAAAAGGCTACGAGTATATTTGAAATCTTTGTCATAAGCAAAGATTGACTTTAATATGTTATACTGATAAAAAACTGATGTAATAAAGAAAATTTATAACAGTTGGCTCTAAAAGGTAAGAACGGAGTCATGCTACATAACCTTTGTGTCAGAACCTTTAAAAGGTTCATAGTACGGGAAATATTTTAAACCCTACAAGGATCGCTGATCACCCCTACGAAAACGGAGTACTCCCTCACCCCCGGGAATATCAAAACTTACTGCATTTTTTCTACTCCACTATCCTTTTCATTCCCTTGTCCATCTTCCTTCTTTTGAGAAGAATTTTCACTAGAGGTTGAAGCAGGTAATTCTGGATAATTTTGAGCTTTCTTTGTAGTACTTGCTTTGTCAGCTGTTGAACTCAAAAGCTCAGCGCTTTTAGCAGCAATTTTCGCCGGTGGAGACTCCATTCCTGTTGCTTCTTTTTTGATAGATGGATTCTCACTCTCTTGGTCTGGTTCCCGTTTTCTTTTAAGTGATTTTTCTTCATCTTTTGAAGTCGTTTGTATCAAAGCACTTGAGGAGTCCGCCATGTTTTTTTCCAAACACAAAACAATTATCGGGAAACTTTCGGTGAGCTTCGGTTTTTCCGATGATGATACGAAGACTCCCCGAGTGTATCATAACACATTGCTTGTAAAGATGGCAGAGAGGAATCCTTCACCTCCAAGATTTTCTGCAGAAGAAAAAGAACTGATCGAAAGCGATAATATTGGCGATACAGTTTTCAGCAAGAAATGGGTTCTTAAAACACTAATGAAGCTCGTTGAGAGGATAAATGATGATAAAACCGACCAAGAAGAAGAAGAATCTGAAGTGAATGGAGAAGAAGCGCTAGAGAATGATCAACACATTGATGAAGAATTTGACAGCGAACTGTGTGAGTTATGGGACATGTCTATGAACAAGGTAAATAAATATTCTATATTATTTAATACTTATTTATCTGTATGGTCTGTGAGCATTATATTTTGCGATCGCTTGAATGTAAATATATTTAATATGTCTATATAAACTTAAGCTTACGTGATCTAATCATACCTAAATATTCACGACCTCTACAACTGTACCTTACCTTACGTATGGATAATATCTTACATGTTTACCTGACAGTATTATGCCATTTTCAAATTATTTTGATTTTGTAGTTAGAGATTTTCAGTTTTCTTGATTTAGAAAGGATAAGGAATTCCATCTAAAAAGTAAATCAATGACCAATCGATATTTGATTAAAGTGACAACAATTTTGAATCATGATTTGTGTTAGACACTGATGAACAAGCTCTCTATGTCTTCAGCATGCTAAGGCATAATGATTGCATTTATCAGCTTGTATTGCCACTGCTACAACTATGGTCGTCATCATCATCCATTCTTAATCATGTATAATAATAATCATCATCATCATCATTATCACCAGTTACTGTTATCATCATCATCATCATCATTCATTGGCAACATTATCAACAGCATCATTATCATCAGTTTTTCCTACCATTTGTCACAACAAACACTTCATCACCATCATCTATTCTCAGAATCTATTCTCAGAATCTATTCCCACCTTGAGTAATATATGAAAAGTGATGTAAAGTATCCAACCACGTGGAGGGACAGAGCTTTTTTTTTGGGGGGGGTGGGGTGTGGGGGACAATTGCATTTAAAGTGTTATTAGAATTTAACATCAATGCCAATCTTGTCTTTGTCTTCTAGGATGTGGCTGCATTCTTGAAAGATGTGGATGCTACTGATGTATTATTAAATTCTATCTTAAAGTCCAAGAGAGACAGGATCACAGTAAGCCACCAGATTAGAATTGCCATAAATTTTGTACATGAAAAACTAATGTATACAATTACATCTCTATACCATGTGTTAAAATCATTTTGCAATCACTAATTACATGTAATTCTCATTCATTGAAGGAAATTTGTATTGGTATTCTTGGGAATATGGCATGCAATGATGATGTTTGCATAGAAATGATGAAAAACAATGACCTTGTGTGAGTAAATGTCAAAAATATAATTTTGGCAGCAGTGTGGAATGTGTAGAATTTTTATTAACAAATGTATTTTATTATTAAAACTTTATATGTTTCTTACTCAATCTTTTCTTTTCTTCTCCCATTGTTTAGTAATATGATAACTGCCTTTTTAGATGAACCTGATACACCGATATTGGTGGAAACAACTAGGTAACTTGTAGATTAAATAGAGAATAATACATGGGCACGCAGAGATACGGAATTTATCTTAGAGTGTTCAGTTTGAAATCTCATGAGTGAGCACAGCGAACGAGTGAGATATCAAATTTGAACACAAGAAGATAAATTCCATATCTCCAAGCATCCATGTATTTTTCTGTTTATTATATAAACTATAGTGTTTTCAAGGATTTCTACCACTGAATACTAAAAATTTGATTGGTTGATATTTTCGTATGTGAAAAATATTGTATTTTTACATGTGCTGAGATATGACATTTCTCAGTGGTAGAAATCCTTGTAAAACACTGTAGTTTATATAATAAAAAATATGTAAACCTATGATCACTACCACACATAGCAGTGTAAAGAATCTTCAATTTCCATTAAAGATAAAGTTATCACCATGATAATGCACGATTTCAGACAGTATTGTGACTATCATTATCATACTTTGATTATAATTATTATCACCATAATAAAATTATTACTGTGATGTATTGTCACATCACCATTTCTAATCCAATACAGTCAATAGATTGGTGCTCAGCTGGGAGAAGTGCCTTCCTTATTCATCATCAAATTAATCTGATTCAGGGTTTTGACTAGAGGTTTATATTTGATAGCATTCTTTTGTCATTAAGAGTGACATATCTATTTGTTATACAATGCTTAACATATTTATTTGTTATCCAGGTTAATACATGTGTGTGTAAGCAATGATCAAGTGAAGGAGCAATGGATCGATGCAGTAAAGAAATTCTCAGCTTTTAAGAATTTCAACTTCATCCTAGAAAACTCTCTTAATGGTATGTATAATTTAATAGGACTTTTTTGTGCTTTGTACACTTACTTTACATGTATATACAATATAATTTTGAACTTGGTGTATGATAATTTTTTTTCAGTTGATTTATTGACAAACTGTTCACATTTGGTGGACAAAGTCTTGGATTCCAGTGATGAATTGCTGCAAGTATGGGCAGATATTGATTTAGTGAGAGCTGTTTGTGAAGCAATGAAACAAATCAAGTAAGTAAATGAATAAATTTTAATTCTCCAGTCCTGTCACCAGCATAACCTTTAGCAGTTCATCTTCCCAACTTTATAGTACTAAGCTTTTGTAATAAGTATTTATACTAAATGTATGGTTGTAATCTAGGTTTGTCCATATCAAAGTTGTTGAGGAACTGCTACATGTTCTTCAACTTGTATCAACTGTAGAGAAGGGTGTGCAAGCCTTAGGTAAGAATAAAAAACCTTATACTTTATATGTCCAGTATCTCAAGTCCTAATGTACATGTATCTTTTTTCAGTTTCTTGTCCAGCTGTTGTACCTTTACTTTGTCATTTTGTTGGTGAATGTGGTCATGATGAAGGAGGAATCATTGTTGGCAGAGAACTTTCACTAATGGCTTCATTCTCAGTCCTGAATGTCATCTTACTGGCTGAACCATTAAATGTACTCACTGCCATGGAGAAAGGTGAGTTCTTGTACAGTAAAAACCTGACTTATTCAAAAACAAAATTATATGACTGAAGGAGGGTTGCAACTTCTTGTTAACAGATCCTCGCATCATGAAAATTCTGATGGGTCTTCTTGGTTATTCATGTAAAATCCATCGCAAGAGATCCAGGGTTTCCTTTTCTGAAGACAAAAAGGCAAGTCAGTTCCCCCTTGAAAATGACACATCTAGTGGAGAAAACAATGAGAAATTTTCAAAACCAAGTTGTGAGAGTACAGAAGGTGCTGTAGGAACTACATCAAGTTCTTCATTAAATGCAAGCAAGGATGACCAGCCAAAGAATGAGCAAGATCAAAACCAGAATTCTCATGGTAAGCAGAGTATAACATTAACCTTGAGTAATGTAAAGGAAACACTTTTCCACTGTTAGCTGGATGTATTCCATTTGGTTTCAGGCACAAGGCATAAGTCTCAAGATGATGAGAGTAATTCTCAAGTAGACATTGAAAACAGCATACACCATCAATATTTCACTGTGGCAATAGGATTCCTGAAGGATATCATTTCCCAAGCATCTTTAGTAAGTGTTCCTATGACAGTCAAATGTGTATAGTTGCTTATACAACAGATGCCATTGATTAAAGGACATCTAAATCTAGCACCTTCTTTGATTTTATTAAATCTATTTCATCATATTTTATGGTACCTACAGGCACCACTGTGTGTTTCTAATATGTTGGCTCCTCATCACAAAATGCTGCAGAAAATTGTTCATTACTCCAAAAGAATTAACACCTACCATGATGTCGTAAGTAAGAAAGCACAGCACATTTATGAGTACAACAATACTCTCACAGCATCATCACAGTACAGAATTGAAGTTAGCTACTAATAAAATCTTTAGCATCACAAACTATCCATTATACTTTCCCCCACTTTTTGGGAACAGAATTTCAAGGGGTAGGAGTATTTAGAGGGATATTCTTTGTTGTAGTATCTTTGACAATCTTCCCCGAATTAGGATTTAAAATGGATCCCTTCCTTTGAAGAAGGGTGATACATGTATATAGGATGCTGCCCATCACACTATTCTTACTCTTACAGCAAGAGTCACAACGAAAATTTGTGTTTTATAGGTCAAGGATTTGGTTGAAGCAACATTAAGCACTCCAGAATTATCATCCCTTCATGATACACTCAAACAAGCTGGACAGACTCAGGTAATAATGCCTTTCAAGGCTTTAAAGGATCTTTCTTTTCTTAATGTTCAATTCATGAACTATGGTGTTCTTGTATGGATTCTCTTGTACAATGCTGATGCTGTCTTGTCATGTCTGTTTGGTTTATCCCACAAGTTGGACAGTTAGATATCTGTAATCACTCCTTGAACTAGTATTTCTTGTAACTAACTTTGATTTTCTTGATGTTGTGTTGTTTACAGAAATAGGATTGAGTGAAGATGAAAAAATTGAGTACAGCTTTCGTATTATTTAGTGCAAAACAGTAGTCCTACATGTATTTCATTTTTTTTTGGGGGGGGGAATGATATTGAAGAACTGAGACGTTCCACAGAAAGAATGCATTGAAGCAGTCTGATCAATCAACACACACATACATCTAGTACACACACATGGTTGGAGAACCAACCATGAAGGAGATAGAGGAGGCAGAGCAGAGACAAACCAACCCAACTACTGTAGTTACTGTACATGGTCAGATCAATCAAACCAGAAACAAACTTTTAGACTTAAACACACAAAATGACATTGAACTTTATCAACCAATTAAGCAGCTTAATGGCCCATTGCTACAAGGTAAAATTTAAGGGGAAACTTGTGTGCAATAGCATTGCAAGACAAGTTTTACTAGGGTATTACCTACTGTACACAATACGGTGGTCTTGTGAAACTTTTTACAACAGATTTCAGATAAAAGTAGAAAGAACTTATTAATAAAATCGTTTTGCAAAATCAAGTTTCACAAAGCATTGCATTGTGTAACAACCTCCTGAAACTCATCTCACAACATTGGCACTGTGCAACAGGGCCTTTAGAACAGGAAAGTTTATTTTACATTCAGCTACAAGTTGCATTGCATTGAACCCCATTTCCGTAACAGCCAATACATACCTAATTGAAAATTTATGTCCTATAAAGGAATTTTAAGTTTCCAGAATCTGACACTGTTTCTGCTTGTTTTGTATTGAAAAATATTCCCAATAAAGTCCACAAACAAAACTCATGATTATTCTTGTGTGATTTATTTATAAAATAAAATGATGGGATAAAAAAAAAAAATGATTATAATAAAATTATTTCCTATTGACAAATTTGAATCCCAATATTCTTATAATCTCATTTATTTTTGTGTGTTTAACTTCATAGCTGCAAAATATAATTTAGTGTAACAACATTTGCTTATACACAAAAGTTGTTTGTGAGCAGAAATCAATAAATGCCTTCAGCTTTTGTGTAATTTCCCCCCTGTTTCATTGTATCTCGTCTTCTTTGGAATAAGATTCTTTGAGGTATATTGATGTATATTCTCAAGTGCTATCATTAAACAAAGAATTAAGCCTTAAGGAAATGACAAGGAGCTGAATAGGTCCATTGGTTATATTTTCTCTTCTTAGGGATTCTGTGAAATAGAGGGGGTTTGCAGCAAACTAATTAGAAGTAATTAACATAATGCATAATAATACCCAACCTTGTATGACCAGTTTGGGCCCATATTTTCACACTGTGAAAAGTTAGGAACAAATGTTTTGTTTGTGTTACAAAATAATATGATTTTTACTGCAATGTTCAACATAATAATAGAATTATTCTGAAGGATATTTGATTCATAGTGACTGGCAGTGGCATGTATTTATAATATTTTTGGAAAATCCTTATAAAATTCTAAAATTATCATAATTCTTGCAATTTAAATTTTATGTTTTCATCATGTAAGTATTGGCTGTTGTCTCACTTCAAGGATATCTAGAAAAAATATAAATACAGAAATTGTAAATAACTAATAGGGACTACAACTATCTTTTGGAGAATATACTTACCGATCAGTGTAACACAGCCTTTAATTTTTGGTCTGATTAAAGGACCATATTAATGAGGATATAAACTCTTATTAAACTGATAAGATAGGGGGTGTAATTTGTTGAGAATGCATAGGACATAATGAAGTTTTAAACAGGCCATTTCCAAAATCTCAAAAATGATGCCTGGAGGCGAGGCTTTGTGTGAAATCACACTTGATGTGAAACAACTGACTTGTTCTGTTTTCACTCTTTTCTCTATGATTTGTTCACAATTTGCTCATGAAAATAAACTTCTAATCAACAGAAAAAGTCAAAGCAATCTCAATCATTTTGTTTCACCAAGTGATTTCACTCAAAGCCTTGCCTTCATGCATCATTTTCAAGAACTCAGAAGTGACCAATTCTCAGCCATTAAATGTAACATTGGCAAACAAAATCTAAGGAGAATATTACCATAATTTTGATCTTATTGTCCTACCTGTCATTATTTTATGCCAAGGAAGTGTAACATAAGTAAGATATGCACATAAACTTGATGCTCCAACTGATTTTCTCCTTCAAATTAAATAAATTATTTTATTATCATAATCTGAAACTGATGATATGTTGTTAAGATTGTTTCGTTATCAGTTTTGCCTTGGATGCAAAAGTCAAAGTTACCTAAATTTCATCCACTGTGGAGAAGTGCTTGTAGGTGATGTAGCTGAACCTGAAAGAATGTAGCAGAAAATGATGATGATGATGATGAGAGGTTTGATAATAGTGATGATGGTGATGGTGATGATGATGATGATGGTGATGGTGATGATGATGATGGTGATGGTGGTGATGATGGTGGTGGTGATGGTGATGGTGATGATGATGATGGTGATGGTGATGGTGATGATGATGATGATGATGGTGATGATGGTGATGGTGGTGGTGATGGTGATGATGGTGATGGTGATGGTGATGATGGTGATGGTGATGGTGATGGTGATGGTGGTGATGGTGATGGTGATGGTGATGGTGATGGTGATGGTGATGGTGGTGGTGATGGTGATGGTGATGGTGATGGTGATGGTGATGGTGATGGTGATGGTGATGGTGATGGTGGTGATGGTGATGATGATGACAGGTGTGTGGTGGTGGTGGTGGTGGTAACAGCAGTGTTGACTGATGATGGTGATGATGATAAGAGCTCTGATAGTGGATGGATGCATAGAGTCTGGTGTTTGACCTCAAACTTGGCATGAGGAGTAAGTGGATAGTTGCCATTGTGTTGATGTTGGATATAAATACAAGTCTGCTCTAACGATGGTTCATATAAATGATGAATACCTTTCCTTCTTTGGCTTGTTCCTTGAGAAGAAGAACCAGTAGGCTCTATACTCTCATCTCCACCTTCACATTCGCACAGATAATCACCAGGAGCACTGGTCAAACTATCCCTATCCCTCCCCCCACAGTCAGGGCACAGTGAACTGAAATATAAAGAAATAGAGCAGAGTCATTTAAGTATAATCTACATGTAACTTTCACTCTGAGTGTGAAATGGAAATGAGAATTTAACTCTTCTCTTATATCCTCTGCACACATGATGAAGTAGAAGCTCTCATTCTATTCCTGTCTCCACCCTCCCCCCCAGAGGTATATTAACATCCCCAGTGGTCCTCCCTTAGGTCAGTTCCCTTAAAATGTGATTCCTAACCCCTCTTCTACCCTCTCCTCCCCCATGTCTCACACTCTCCCAAAAGCATTTTCACTCTATTCAAAGGTAGGTGGTCAAGCAACGCCTGGTCAAAATCATCGATTTCACACCAACTCAAAAATCACAAAAATCGAAGATTTGACTTGGTGTAAAATTGAGGGTTTTGACCAGGTGTTCCTCACCACTCCCACTTGACGTCTTTTCTAAATTAAGCTTGTTTTCTTGAAAAATACCTGACAATAAAGCACAATCCATCTATTTGAGTCCTTTTAAAGCACGGGAAGGGGGCTAAAATGAGCGCAAATCAATGCATTCAAGGTGTTAAGGGTTCACTCAAAAACGGTGACCGGTCATGACGCCCCCTAGCCATGATGCCCCACCATGATGCCCCCAGTATATACCATGACGCCCCATACTATAATAAAAGTAATTTAACGGCAAAATGCTTTAAAAATAAATCTAAATACTTAAGGAATATTGAACTTAAATGCTTCTATCAATTGTAGAACAGGCTACAAATAGAGGCCAAATAGACGGGCTCTAGTTCACTCAAACTAGACCCCAAAACCTTCAAGAAGGTAGAACAGGCTTCATTCTGGCTTTATTAAATTATTTATTTATTTATTAAATTATTTATTTATTTATTAAATTATTTATTTATTTATTTAATTCAGCAGTTGCTGTATCACACCAACCCATCTCCCCAAAAAAATACTGTCCAAGAAATATTACTCCTTTGATAGAATCAGTCTACAGACATCAATACAAAAGGCAAGAGAAGAGTATAATTTTAACTTCATGATATTACATAAAATGTTGACACAAATGAATAATAGTGAGAAAGTATAATCTGTTAGAGTTCATAGAAAATAAATGTGAAAGAGATGAACAGTATATTTATGTATTTTATCATATATTTATCAATAGCATGTGTTGTCTATCCTGACATAACAGTGCTCGATGCACAGAAGTGTAGAGCATTAAATATAGTATGAACTAGATTAAAAACGAGACACGTTCTCTGTTACTCTGAGTTTCGTTCTTACGCACTCATCACACAGACTTTAATTACTTTAATTAGCTGCTATGTATCCCCACCCTACCCCTCATGGTCAGACGGTTATCTCTCCCACTGTCACTAAACCAAATCCCTACCAACCCCCACCCCTCCCCTCCTTGATAAGAACAGGCATAGCTCAAATAAATCCTCACCCCCCCCCAATCACAAAATCAATTTAGTATTTTGTCCCAGTGAACTAACATGTGGTAGGACCTCCCTTACCTATCTTGGGATGTGCTATCTTTAGGTCGACATATAGACATTTCAGCATGACCTTTGCCACCAGGGCCTTTCATTTTTATAAATTCTACAGTCGACTGTCCCTTCCACCATCCCATTGACATCTTTTGAGCCATCTTAGTAGCTACACTTGCCTAGAAAAGAACAAAGATGAACACTGAACAGAAGAGCTAAGATTCTCCCCTTTTATTCAAATGGTAAATATTGTCTCATTAGAGAATGTTTCTTTAAGACAACACTAGCTGATGACTACCACTTACTGAACATGTGCACCCACTTCCCCGTTTGATCAGGAGTTGAAAAGAGAGACAAAAAACTCCACTACCTATGAGCATTGACCTGCAGTGGTGAATTGTCTGGCTCAGATTTCAGAATGTGGACCAACAACAGTTTTTGAAATATGGAATTTGTTTTTTTCACTCTGGAACAATGTGTGGAAAATGTTTATTTCTGAAAACATATTTCTGAACCACAACTTACCCTTCCCTCATAGACTTTTTTCAAAGCTTCAAACCTGATTGAGCCAAGAAATATTACTCCCTTGATAGAATCAGTCTGCAACATCAATAGAAAAGACAAGAGATGAGTAAAATTTTAACTTCATGATATTACATAAAAATGTTGGTGCAAATTAATAATGTAAGAAAGCAGAATCTGTTTGAGTTGTTAGTAACTATGTGAAGGAACTGAGCAGTATATTTACATTTATATGTATTTATTTTTACATATACCTATTTCAAAAATCACTGTTGCAGCTGAAGCAACAGTCAACACTCCAAGGCTGCAAGGAATCTCGGTAATTTTTCTCATAAATCATGTTTGCAGTACTGGTATTTTTCAAAATATTCGGTTTAACTCCTGAACTACCACTGCAGCTTGCCAGAAATGTATATCACAAATTAAAGCATGCAACCAAAATATGCTCTAGATGAATTAATTTTTTAAAAAATTACAGAAATCCTTTGCAGTCTTGGAGTCTTAACTGTTGCCTTCAGCTGCGACAACGATTTTTGAAATAGGTGTATCTATTTACCTTATCATGCGCCACTAACTCAACACAGACCATTTCATTTTCCTTTATTGAGAAATCTTTAAAAACCTATCAAAAGAATTTTATAATGAGAAGAAAATCAATGAAAAGATTGCACAGGGGACCAATTACTAGTAAGTATGTATCAACATTAAGGTGTGTTGGACATAACTGGAATTAAAAAGATTTTTCTTAGTGACTGGTCATTATTTATGGAGAGCGGGGGGGCTGGTGCAAATGGAAAAGTGTCTTGCACAGCTTTTAATGGCCCTAGTCCCCTTTCCACATACATTCTCTTAAAACACTTTCCACAAAGCTTGCATGAAAATATATGACCCACCCCATATTTGCACCAGCCCCCCCCTCTCGATAACTAATGACCAGTCCCTTACCTCTTCAAAATTATCAATTATAAAAAACATATTTGGGTAAGATATTTCTGTTGTTTCACCTTTGCTGTCCATTCTGAAAAGATACAAAAGAAACACTTAACTAATAATAATAATGATGATGATGATGATGATAATAATAATGATGATGATGATGATAATAATGATTTTGAGGAAATTTAGCAATAAAAAACTATATTTAAAAAACATTTTTCATAAAAAGACCACATTTTGACGTTTGCATAATGTTATCAAGTCAAAATGAATAAGATTTAGTTGCGTTTTGATCATTTTAGTGCAGACGGGTGAAAATGCTGCGAAGTCTCTGCGTTTTTGGTTAGACGAAAATGGAGCCTTTCAAGAATGCATTAGTGTGGATGAGGTCTTAATCTTGTTATTTTTATCTCTCTTTTTGTTTTTTCATTCTTGTTTACAACTTTTATATTTTCAAATAGTTTTGTAATTAGTTTTTATTCTATTTCTTATATGTATATATAGTATCTTTCTAAATCTTATTCATTTTGACTTGATAATGACATTATGCAAACGTTGAAATGTCGTCTTTTTATGAAAAATTTTTATCGCTAAATTTCCTCATAAAATATTATAAGTTGTTACTTATAATAATAATGATAATAATGATAATAATAATAATAATAATAAATATGATAACAATAACAAGGGCAACACCAATACAACAAAACAGCAGCAACAATCATAAAGATCCCTGATGCAAAAATAATTTAATCTTTTTGAACTATTTATAAACTTGTACAAGTATTTCAATAAAATATTTATGCTTATTTATTCAAAAGCATAATTTAAAACAAGCTATTCAAAAGACTAACCTTCTTCTATTTGGAGAAGCATAAACTTTCTAATAGAAACAAAAAAGGAAACAGGGATAAAGACAGGAGTGTTATTAGTAATCTGGAGAAGGAAAATGGTCAGTGTTTTGTGGAATGAGATAAGAATGATAGGGTTAAAAACTTTACAATCAGTACTTAATTGCTTTGTTGCTAATTCAGCTTTTTTTCATTCTCAAACACCATTTAACAGTGGTCACATAGGATTAGAAGTTTGAGATACTGGCATACTAACCTGTGATATTCTTCTGAGAATTCTTAATTCTTTCTCTAGTGGTTTGGTGCAGACGGCACATGTCAGGGTATATTCAAACTGTGTAAAGGTTATAATAATCATTTTAGAGAATAAAACATGCTGATCATGCTGATATGATAATGATGACAATGGTAGTGGCAGTGGTGGTCATGATGATGATGATGATAGATGATGATGGTGGTTATGATGATGATGATCATGATCATGATAGATGACGATAGATGATCATGATGATGATGGTGGTTATGATGATGGTGATGGTGATGATGATGATGATAGATGATGACGATAGATGATGATGATGATGATGACGATAGATGATCATGATGATGATAGATGATGATGGTGGTTATGATGATGATGATGACAATCATGATGATCATGATACATCATGATGATGATGATGATGATGACGATCACGATGATCATGATACATGATGATGATGATAACGATGGTGTGGATGATACAAGTGAGTGGCAGAGACTACTGGAATCATCATGCTAAGCTTGAAGCTAACTGACAGAGTATATACCTGGTGTAATACAAGATTCAGGCAAACTGTTTCTTCCCAGTTTATATCAGGATCCCCCAAACTAAAATGAAAACACTAGCTAAGATCACATTATATCTAACAATACTACCCCAGACAAAATGACAGCTTACCTTATTCATGTATCAATGTTAAGTCCACAACAGGGTGAGAGGGTCAGGCATATGTGAGGGATTTGTATTTTTTCAATGATTTGTGTTAAAATTCCACACTTGGGGACACTAAGAATGAACAAATGCCCCATACATGCCCAACCCCCTCACCTCCCCCCTCAGGCATAACACTGATACATGCATTAAAAGTGAGCTCTCATTCCCATCTGTTTATATTGGTATACCTTGGTAGATTTTTAGCATCTTTCCTAAAGACTGCAATTCTGGCCTAGAAATATGAATAATAATGACTAGTAAAACAATATAAAATACAACTTGAAAAAGCGCACTTTGAAGTGATACCTTGTGTTTACTAACAAAACCATTGTGATGTTAAATGACAACCATTTTCACAAAAGCTTGTCACAAGTTGCTTGGTTTCACTATGCTGTCAGGCATATGAATGACTAAGGTTTACATCACATGAAGTATTGCTGTTAGAGCAGTCTGTGTGTGAGTGGAAACTTATGGTACTGACACATGGTATGTACATGGTACACTGTGCCATAACACTAAAATGGCTTCCAATTACATTATATTCATGTGAATCACACAAACACTGTGTATAGTAACTGTTATGGTAACATAGGTTACTGCAAAGGTATGGCTAACCTTAAGCCTGGTTCACACTAGCATCATAATCGTAATTGTAAGCAACGTACGCAGACTCAGTAGCGTATTAATCACTGAGGTGTGAAAAAAGACAAGCACTATTAATGAGCAGTACGCTACTGAGTCTGCATACGTTGCTTACAATTACGATAATGACACTAGTGTGATCCAGGCTTTACCATTTCCCACTCATACGAAATCTACTCTAAAAGAGGGTTTCACAAAAATTAATTATGATTAAAAAAATGCTGAAAGAGAATTCCATTGCTATTGTGAAATAAATATTTCAATTTAAATCAATAATAACCAAAAGGAATATGTACAGTATTAAATATCTTCACTTTCAGCAAAATGATAATGTTTATAATAAACAATCACTTTTGTATTTTAATCTCTCAATTTCCGTTGATCAGTTTTAATTAAATTTAGCCTGTGTGGAAAAAATCTTTAACGATTTTATGAAATTTTTCAAACATAATAGTACAATCACCTGATAATAATGATAAACAACTTCATATAAATGTCCTCTTACGCCTAATATAGCCCGTAACGCACTCAAAGTAATAAGATATTCAGCTTAGAAATACCAATTAGTTCAAAGCTTGATTGACATCAATTTGACAATTTTGGGAATATCCCTTGTTTTGCATTACCTCAGGCGGGGTTGGACTGTTTTCACTTTTACTTCCTGTATTCCCCTTGACGTAGAACAACAGATCGTCTCTACTCTCATCATTATTGTTGATAAAGCACTGCGAAAAAAGTCTCGTCCAGAACGACTCGATGGCCAAAACAACAAACCCTCCTACACAAAAAATTGCGAAACCCAAGATAAATCTTTAAATACCTCGAACAAAAATACACAAAACCGACTAATATTTGCACAGAGGATTCATGCACCTTCGCTGACTTTGTCAATATTTTTTCGTCGTCTTTCTCGGCATATACTCTCGAGAATTGTGCTAAAATTCCGACCGACTTGAGTGTCTTGTTTCTTGTTGACCGCCATCTTGGATCAAGTATCAGTCACGTGACCTGCGGGAAGGGATTTGGACGAGAGAGGTTGGAACGAGACACCGGGACGAGGCTGGTCAACAAACAAGATGGCGGACGATACGTGGAAAGATTTCCTTTGACTTCAAATATTTCTATTCCTGTTAAAAACCAGCGCTTAGATTCTCGAAATACCTCCACTACTATGTTACCAAGACATCTACCAACATCCTAGGTATATTGATTAATTCGCTGTTCTGTTGGAATAGGATTTTTGGACTCATTTTTTCTGTCATGATTTCACAATCAGATGATCGTAAGGTGACTTGATTTGATGACCGACCATGGAACGAAAGTCAAGGTCTGAACTGATAAGAATCATCGAGGAACAAAGTGGTAAACTGACACGTTATGAGACGAAGCTTCGAGGTAATTATTAGTTAAACAATATTAATATTTCAATAATTAAATATATGAATATGAAGGATGATGCTGATGATGATTATCATTATGATACATGATGATACAAATAACCAATAAAAGGAAATCTGTTTAAAAAGAGAAATATACTTAACTTTACTGACACTTCAAGCTTTTGCCCTTCGTTGGAGTAAAAAAGTAAAGTAAGGACAAGAATCAGTATAAATAGAAGCAAGAAAGTTAATTAACCAATCAGAAAGTGAGAGGAGAAAAGAACCAATAGCTTTAAGAGAAAGAAAACTGCTGGTGATGATAATACATGATGTTGGTGATGGCAATGATGATGGTGATGATGATGATGATGATGATGATGATGATGATGATGATGGTGGTGGTGGTGGTGATGATGATGATGATGATGATGATGGTGGTGATGTCAATTATGACTATTAAGATAATACTTAACCTATTACAGATGTTGTTAGTGCATACAAAAATCTTCTGAAAGAAAAAGAGGCTCTGGATGCCAGTATCAAAGTTTTAACATCAACAAAGCAATCTTCCCCAAGACCATCAGCCAAAACACACAAGAACAGAACTGAAGATACTTCACAAGATGGCTCTGATCAGAAAAGCAAAGAGAAAACACCAGTTACCTCTGCAGTGACAGAGGAAAAACAGGAAGAAATTAATGGTAATAACAAACTTACACCTGTGGAGGATTGTGACCATCCTTTAAGAGAAAATTTGAAAGAAGAATCAGAAGAACAGAAGAAAGAGGAGGAAAATGAAAACAGGAAGGATGATTGTGATGTTGTTAAAGAGGATGGTGGTAATGATGGTGATGATGAATCAAGGTCCTTAAGAGAGAAGATAGCTACCCTGACGTCAACTCTACAAACTGTAATGGAACAGAAATCAATTATGGAATCAAACTACCAAGTTGATAAGAAAAAAATGATGGTATGTGGAACCAAAAATAGAGAAGAGTGCTGCACTTCAGTATGGAGAGAGGGAAGACTTGTATGACAGTTTTCTTACTTTTCTCTCCCATTCATTTTCCATTTGCAACACTCTTTTTGGGTGTCCCTACTGATTTATACAAACTTGTTTCTCTGAGAATCCAATCTTTTCTTTTTCCTGTCTTCATTCAAACTGTTCCACATTTTCTGTTTCCCTCAGGATCTTGCACTCAGCTCCTCACATGTTAAATATCATGAAATTATCTATAAAATGAGTGTTTTCTTAATGTTTCTTGCAGCAAGATTTTGGAGCAAAGCAGGAAGAATTGATGGAAGAAAACGAAGCACTGACAAAAAGGCTTACAGAGATTGAGAATCAATTAAGAGAGGTAAACACAACTAGACTTGATACATCACAGAAATATGAACACTGATGAAGTCCCCTAAAATACAGGGGACTTGATTAATGTCTAATAAAGTGTAGTATTCCAGACCCTACTGAGATAATATCATCCAAATTAATCATGTCACACTCTCTAGGCTAAACAAAGAATGAGACAAGAACAACAGTCAAGAGAAGAAGAAGAGAACAATAACATGCTCATGCTACGTGAATTACAAGTTCTACTATCAAAGGAACGCACAGCTAGAGAAGAACTGGATCACCAGCTTGATGAAGCCAAGGAAAAACTAACTAATAGTAAGACAATTCCAGAAAGCAAAGCTTTGGAGTATGAACACCAAATACAGACCTTGAAAGAAGAGCTTGAAGAAATACAAGCAAGGTTAAGAAAAGCAGAAGAAACAGCAACAAAGCCTTCACCGTTTTTGTTGAAATTACAAGAAGAGATGGAAGAGATTAAGAAAGAAAATACAGAGGCACTTTTGAGGGAACAAAAACGAGCTAATGAAGCTGAAGAGAAGCTTGAAATGATTACAAATGTAGAAGAAAGTAGAGTTTCAGATTTAGGTAAGTACTCTAAGATCTTGCCGTCTTCCTTTTATATCTTTGCGATTTTTTTTCTTGTTCATCGAATTTTTCATTGCCCATCTAATTGTATTTAAGAGGCAAAGCTTTCCGAGCTTTCAGACGTTGTTGGTAACTATGAGAAGCTGAAGTTCCAAGATCAGCTTGTTATCCAGAAACTTAAAGAACGTTTACAAGAGCTAGACGTAGAAAACACAGCGTTATCACAAAACAGCCCGACATCAGAAGTTCCTGATAACAATAGACAAACTGTACACGAATTGGAATCACTGAAAGAACAGGTTCAGAAACTGAGAACGACATTGAAATATGCAGTGGAGAATTCAAGTTTTCCTAGAGAAGGAGGTACTTGTAGCTTTAGGAATGGCTAAAATGGGAAAATAAGTGGATGGATGGGATGGGATGGAAGGTTAATATTTGGTTGGTTGATGAATGGAGTCCTGAATGGATTAGGATTTGAAAGAATACCTCATATTTTTTATTAATTCCTAATCGTTTAAAATTTTCCACAGATCTTGAAGGACTCAGCAAATCAGAGCTGGATTCCATCCTAAATTCCGATCCCACGCACAAAATTTGCCAACAAGAATTAAAACAGCTGAAAGATGAATTTGAATTATACAAAACAAAAACTAACCCATTATGCAAGAGCAAAACCTCAAAAGATCTCCTTTCTCAACTGGAACATCTCGAGAAATTCAAAACTAGAAACACGAAGCTTGAAAAAAGAATTCTCGAGATACAAGAAAATGCTAAACAGAAAGAAACAGAGTTGAGTACAACAATTTCAGAGTTGCAAGCCGAGCTTCAGAAAGTGGAAGATTCTTTTACAAGTGAAAAAGAAGTGTGTGAACTCACTTACAAACAAAAACTTGCCGAACTGGAAAAACAGGTTTTGAAGCAAAGAGAACGAACCTTAGAGCTTATAGCCGAAAAAGATGCAGAGATTAACTCTCTGAGAACTCGAAGTCCCAGTGCGAGCCCCTCGGGGATAGGCACGGGAACTTTTTCGTATCCACGTCGGTATTTGGATCCACAGTTGATGACACCGAGCGAGGGTATGGAACCAGGTGATGATTCCAGTGGAGATACTAATGCTGCTGTCTGTCAGCTCATTACCAGACAAACTGGTGTAAGTATTGATTATGGGGGAGGGGAGGGGAGGGGAGGGTGGAATGCTTGTTGTACTCTGGGGGTAGGCGCAACGCAATACCAAGTTGCATGGTTCAAAGTCCAAGAATTTTTTCTTTTCTTTTTCGCCAGGTTTCTTCAGGAGAAGGTGTTTTGATCCACTACGCTCAGCAGCAAGCAAGAAGAGATGCCGAGAATACTGCTTTAAGGAGACAGAAGATAGAACTGGAGGATGAGCTACGAGACATGACGATTAGGTGATTTTAGCAACAAAACTGAAAACGAAATAAAAGATAAAGCATCAAGGTTTATTTAATGTTGTCCCAAGATCGAGGCCAGTTGAAAGGATTTTTTGCTGTATTTAGTTAGTATCGAGTCGGCTAACAGTACTTATTCTTTTTCTTACACATTTTTTCTCTTTTCTTTTTTTTCTTTTTCTTTTCTTTTCTATTTTGTAATTCAGGGAAGCTAAACAAGGCGATCAATGTAAAACTCTAAAAGAGGAAATCCGAAAACTAGAACGAGATCGGTAAGTCATGTCAGCCTTAGCTTTGCGCATGGCTTTCTCTTGATGCGCAATGCACTATGGGTTACATTAACACAAAAGCTTTCTATAACCCATGATGCATTAGGGGCGGGTGTGGCACTTTGGAGCTACGCTGAAAAATGGGAAACTAAAGCTTTTTTTCTTTCTTTCTTTCTTTCTTTCTTTCTTTCTTCAGGTCAAGAGAGAGTGCTAATCTGGAATACGTGAAAAACATTGTTCTTCGCTTTATGTTATCAACGAGTTATTCAGTCAAAGAGCAAATGATCGTAGCCATAGCAACAGTTCTGCAGTTCAGCCCCAAAGAGGTAAGACTGATAATCGATAATGGTTCCCTTCTTCCCTCCCTCCTTTAGTGAAAATAGAGCACAGCTCAAAACTAAAACCTTGTTATTTATGCGCGCATGCGTTATGAGCTCCTGACAACGCATGCCCTGACCATTATTATTGCTTCACTGCGCATTCTTGAAGCGCATGCTCAGTCTGCACACCTGTGAAAAATCAATCCAGAATGTATGTTTTAAAAAGCGTTTATTTTCTGTTTAAATCTTTAGTTACAAAAAGTGAGAAAAGCTCATGCTGGAGGATGGTGGGGCTCAACGTCATGATTAATATCAATTTATTAATAGTTATTAATGATATATTGTATAATAATATTTAAGGTAAATGGAATTGGCTTGAGTTAGAGAAGAGAATTATAGAATAAAAAATAATTGTTTATTAGAAAACTCGTTGTGAAGCAAATAATACTCGCTTCCTAAGTTTCTGCGCCTGGTATATTTTCTGACCAACATACAAATATTTCAAAAAGCGTTGTCCCTGTTAAGAGCGACAAGTCGAGACCAATTATGGATGAATTACTGCCTTGCGAACTTGGCTTGTTGCTTTCGGCTGTAACAACGTTTTTTGAAATAGTTGTACAAGTTGTACGTATGATCAAAGTAAGTGATTTTGTTTTTGCCGAGTTAACGGGTAGTTTACTAAACAACTTTTACACTGTGTTTCCAAAACCACATAAAATCTAAGTTTAGAAAGCCCTGTCGTAACTCTCAATTGGTTTCCTATCTCAACCAATCGGAAAGCGTGCCATCCAATCATAATGCTTGAATATGGAACAGACGGAAGCCTTTTGAGGGTCTCCCTTTCGTACTAACTGACCTGCTCGAACAAAAACAAAGATGAACTGGTGTTTGTTTGCTTTAACTTGAACACCTTTTTACAGGTCAACTGTCATTTTTTCAAAACAAGTTGAAATAAGTCGAGATGTGATATCATTTTTTGTTTTGGCTGTGAATCTAGAGCAGAGGTTTCAAGGCACCTGAGGTACATTTACAATCTAGTATCGTTTTTATTAGGTTGAGCTTTGTTCTGCTGCTTGAAGGTCTTCCTCTGTTTAGGTTTTCAAAATGTTATCTTGTTAACCCCTTTTTCGAGTTACCTTTTCCCTAAACTCCCATTAACTGCTGGTTTCTGGTAGTCGTTTTTGGAATTTCGTGGTTGAAGCGCAAGACAAGTAGTAGGAGTCTTATGTTGGTTCTCTCCTGTGCTTCGAGGATTTATTATCCGAGTTCTGCGGTTTTCCTCCCTCCGCAAAAATTAACTTCTAAACTTTAACCCATCACGGACTAAGGGGGGGGGGAGATGAGGTCGTCTTCTTCGACCTTGTTTTAAACTGGACCAACAGAGATACATTTCCTTCAAATCCAGAATTACCCCTCTTCCACTCTTTTATATGACCAATCTCTTAAGCTTAAAAACCTAGGAGGGTTTTAGAAGTCTGTGCAGGGGTTTACGTGGTGATTTTGCATGGAAAGAAAATGCTGTTTATCAACCAAAATTACCTGTATTTTCATACAGTGAGACAATGGTCAAACTCTACTCCGTCTTCCAAGACAAAAAGACTATCAAAAACGCTATAGCTATCTTTGCTGTCGTGGCCTTCGAACAAGTCGTCAGCAAATACGGCATCAATTGTCGTAATGCGTTGCTATGGTTACTCGTTCCCCCGTGCGTCCTCTTCGCCGTCACCCTCATCAAATCAAAGAACATCCTCTTTTTAATGAATTCAAAAACCTCGAAGGAAAAATGTCTGAACATCGAGATGATTGGCCACGGAGTTGCTGCATTTCTCTACATGTTCATGCCTTCAATTGCCTGGGTTATCTCCGCTTTTCTTAACTCAAAGATCTGGATTTGTTATCGCGCGGGATTCGATGAGTGTGGAGTGGTTCGGTTTTGTACCAAGGAAGAAGAATACGCTTGGCACAGATTGCAGCGAGACGCAAAATCTGAGGCACAGAATTTTGGGCTGTTGTTGTTGACAGGTGAGCGAAGAACGTTCCAGCCTCATCTCCATTTCGGTCGCTCTGCCAAGAAATAAGATTCTGAACCATGATTCAATGCCGTCGCCGTATTAGCCATTTAGAAACGATTGCAAGGCGCGCGGTGACCAAAAGGAACGATGGCTCCTAAAATCAGGCGCGCGCAACTGCGCATGTCCATAGAGAAGCTTACGCAGTCGTCTCCCCCTGAGCCTGCAAAGTTTTTGATCATAATACGAGAACTTTGATATAGAAAATTTTATGACTGTGAAAAGCTCGAGCCTGCTTTGCCGCGACCTGAGGTTTACTAGACGTTTGACGTGCCTTGTCTTATTTTGACTACGTTATCACGACCGTAGTTCGTGCCGCGAGCTTTTCACAGTCATACAAAATCTACTATATTTTAAAATTATTCTTTGTTGGACAGGGAGTGTTGTCACCTTAGCTGTCATCACCTGGGGCAACCATCTTTTTTGCGCACGGCCTCTCAAGGAGCGAGAACTCAACGAACTCGTACGAGAAGCAACGAGAAGCGAGCTGGAGAGATTCGTAGTCGCAAGAGCCAGAAAAAGACTGGAAAACCTTGGAGAACACAAGGTACAATACACCAGAAAATAGACCTTCCTAACTATTTTATCTCATATTACATTACAAAGTTTGGCCTAAATATATCTGATACGAAGACATAAGATAAATTATAAATTTTAAGGTGATGCGAAACCATGTTACAAAGACCTATTACCTGCATAGCAACAGAGTGTAATAAAGACGTTGTATCTTATTAATAGTATCTATTTTGCTTATAGAAAGACGAGGAAATCAAGAACAATGATGACACAGGAAAAGAATCCCAAACCTCCACTGAAAAGGAAGTCAGTTTCGAAGTCCGTGACGAAACAACCAGCATTAGCCAATCAATTGAGATGAACAAGGTCACGTGGTTGAGGACAGTTGATCAGAAGATTGAGGCGTACCTTGATGAATATCTGTCACTCAAAGCTGTCAAAATGATTTACCCAGAAGTCTAATAAAGTGCTTAAAGGTTTTTTGTCAGACCCGCGAAAAACAAACAAACAAACAAACAAAAATCTCTTTATTTAAGTGCCTAGTCGTTCTAGCGCTTTCGCACTAATTGGGGGCACTATCACTCACACACACTATCACTACATTGACTACATTGACCACTACAAACAAAAATCCTAACGATTTAATTTTAAAAACGCTGATAAAAATCACACCCCCCTGTAAAAATGTACTGGTTTTCTTTGCATTTGTTAAACAGGGAGTCACGTGCTAGACTGTGTCCTTTATTGGGCTCCCTGTGTCCTTATTACCATATATGGCAATCAGCACTTTCGATTTGCACAAGCCACGAGGAGTCGAAAAACTAGCTTGGTTTTTCTTCTGTTTTCCTCGAGGATTTTATGTCAAACGACTTTAGATCTACTGTAATGATATCTTTTCCTTGGGCTAGCTACAACAAGTAACAGTGAAGTAAGAAGGCCGAGAATAGGCTTGATCCGGGTTCGAAGCCATATATTTATTCTCTAGTCTCATAGTCCAGAAATCTGGATGAAAGACATTGATAAGGACACAGATGAAAGAAAATATAGTACACAAAGAGGAAATCGCTGGTTTGTATGCCTTTTTCGTAAGTTTTAAGGATAAAGTACATGTATGCTGATTTTTCTCTATTTTCAGAAATCGATTGTAAATCTGTCTTTGATGTCTTAGAGGTCGAGTGGATTTAGTATTTTTGTAGAATATTCCTTTGGGGAACACTGACCTAAAACTCAACTCCTCAACACAAACACAGTCATCTTCGGCAACGAAGGGCAGCCATTATTTTATATATTTATTTCACCTAAAACATACGAGAAGGGTTTAGGGGTAAATTCCAGTACGACAGTAGACGAACTTTGAGTCTGCGAAAGTTGAAACCTGAGCAAAAAAAATAGGGCTCCTTGTCAAACAGTTTTACTTCCAATCACTCGACTGTTAGCACCGCCAAAATAACGATCGATCGCGTTTTAAATTTCGGTTAACTCACGCGAGCATTTGGAGAGCTCCAAATAGTCACATGACATTAGTTTCCCGCTACCAGATCAAAGTTAAGGAATGGTCAATGTTTAGCGTGCGTAAATCTAGTTATGGATGCACGCGGATAGTTGGGAGAGCACGATGGTAGCGTAAGAGTTGCTCGAGGCGGAGCCTAGCGTGCACTATCGCCATGAACTATCCATTTCTTTTTCATAGGTAGCCAGCCAATCAGAGCGCGCGTTATATCTAAGCTATGTTATAATATACAATGGGAAATAAATGTCATGTGACTATTTGGAGCTCTCCCAAAAGTCACGTGAGTTAACCAAAATTCAAAACGCGATCGATCGTTATTTTGGCGGTGCTAACAGTCGAGTGATTTTGGAAGTACTATTTTTGCTGAAAACTGAAGCCGAAAGCGAGTCCTCATCCAATACGTCACGTTTCTCACACGGTCAAAGCACAAGAACATAGAGCGAAGTAAGGCTTGATACTCACTATAGACATAAGGATCATAATCATAATATATCACAGACATAATCATAAACATAAGAAAATACTCAACTATTTTCTTATGATCATAATTAGTGTGTTTCAGTGCGTTCCAAGTAAGACATAAGCCATGCAAATAAGGCCCTTATGATTATGTTTATGAATACTATTCTTATGTCGCTAGTGGGTACCAAGTTTAAGTAAGTATGAAGTAGGTTAATTATTGGGTAAGTAGATAAGTATAACATAGTAAGTTTTTTTACGATTTTCACAAGTATTTAAATAGCTTGGCTTGACGTTTCGGTAGCACTGGTGGCGACCTTCATCAGCCAAACTATTTACATACTCGGGAATTGTAAAGTCGACTTTCTTTGCAATTGATCAATTTAGAGCTAAATACAATACGTCAGTGAAGTCTACTGAGCTGAACATTTCTTGAGTTTGTTCTATTTTTATCTATTTATTTAACTTTTTTCACAATTAAAACCATACTTCTCAAAGCCATTGCTTGGACTGCCTGTGTGTAGCCACGACATTTTTGATAGCACAGGAGAGCCTGCATAGCACGCAGTTGATGTAATATATTCATGAAAATACAATGAACAACACATAATACAATAGATAGAACGACAATAGACAACAATAGATTTTATGAAACATTACAACAACTGCGTGCTGTGTAGGTTATCCCTTGATAGCACACTGCTTTCAATTTGAAAAAATTAAATACCATTTCTCAATGAGAAGTTAAAATATTGTATTTTGATTCATCCCTAGCTTATAAGTGACTACGCCACCAGGAAAAAGGCATCTGGGTTTTTGGCTGAGTAAACTGAAACAAACTGATGGAACAGAAGTCTGTTTGATGCTAGATAAATGTCAGGCGGTAGCACCACTAGTAGCGGGCAAACAAATTTGTTTGAGGCCATACAACAAAGTTTTAATCAAAGTGTCGTTTGTGAATTGATTAGCGTGTGTTCTGATGTCAATATAACTGATGGAAATAGTGGCAGAACTGCTCTATCTTATGCTGTTACAAGAAGTAATTACGAAAGTGTGGTTCGTGCATTAATTAATGCTGGTGCTGATGTGAACAAAACTGATAATGGAGGTAAAACTGCTTTGTTTTATGCCGTCCAACAAAGTAACGACGAGAGTGTGGTTCGTGCATTGATTCATGCTGGTGCTGATGTCAACACTACTGATGATAAGGGGAAAACGGCATTACTCTATGCAGTCGAACGAATGGAGAATCGCGAAATAGGAATAGAAATAGTCCAAGCACTGATCGATGCTGGTGCTGATGTCAACAAATCTGATAATTATGGTAATACTGCTTTATTCAATGGCAGGAACGAAAGTCTAGTCGCTGCTTTGGTTCATGCTCGCGGTGCTAATGTGAACAAAACTTCCTTTTATGGCCAAACTGCTTTGTTTCATGCCGTCCAACAAAATAACGAGAATGTGGTTCAAACAGTAATTGGTGCTGGTGCTGATGTGAAAAAAACAGATAAATATGGAAAAACTGCTTTGTTTTATGCCGTCCAAGAAAGTACCAATGAAGGTCTGGTTTGTGCATTGATTAAGGCTGGTATTAATGTAAAGATAACTGATAATGAGGGGAAAACTGCTTTGTTTTATGCCGTCCAAACAAGAAACAATGACAGAGTAGTTCGTAAACTGATTGAGTCTGGCGCTGATGTTAACTTGACTGACAAAGACGGCAAAACTGCTTTTTTTTATGCTTTCGAAAGGCAAGATAACGAAAGAGTGGTTCGTGAATTGATCAATTGTGGTGCGGATATCAACAAAACGTACAAAGACAGCAGGACTGTTTTGTTGCAAGCCCTAAAGAAAAGATACGACAAAAGTGTGATTTTTTTATTGATTGATGCTAAAGCTGATGTCAACAAAACTGATAAAGATGGTAAAACTGCTTTGTTTTATGCTCTCGAGTATGCTCTCGAACAAAGTAACAACGAGGATATTGTTCGTAAATTGATTAAAGCTGGTGCCGATGTCAATACAATAAATGCTAACGGGGAAACTGCTTTGTGTTATGCTGTTCGTTATGCTAACGAGAGTCTGGTTGGCACATTGATTGATGCTGGTGCTGAAGTCAACAAAACTCTTAGTAATGGACAAACCGCTTTGTTTTATGCTCTCCCTTATGCTAACGAGAGAGTGGTTAGCACACTGATTGAAGCTGGTGCTGATGTCAACATAACTGATGACAGTGGCAAAACTCTTTTGTTTCGTGCCGTCGAGTGCTTTAGCGGAGATGTACTCCGTACTCTGATTGAAGCTGGTGCTGTTGTCAACAAAACTGATGAATCAGGTAATACCGCTTTGTTGTATGCACTCAAATCAAGAGGTTACAAAGATGTGATTTGTACTTTGATTGATGGTGGTGCTGATGTCAACAAAATTGATCACGATGGTAAAACTGCTTTGTTCTATGCTGTTTGTGAGGATTCCGTGCGATATAGTGAAAACGAGAGTGTGGTTCATGCTTTGATCGGTGCTGGTGCTAAAGTTGATATGACTGATAGATCTGGTAAGATATCTTTATTTTATGCCATTCAAGAAAGAAACAACGAAAATGTGGTTCTTGCATTGATTAATGCTAGTACTGATCTGAACAAAGCTGACTATTTTGGTCGCACGGCATTGTTTTATGCCGTCCAACGATATAACAGTGAAAATATAGTCCAAGCATTAATTAAAGCCGGTGCTGACGTGAAAACAACTGACAAATCTGGCCAAACCGCTTTGTTTTACGCTGTCAAGCAAAGAAATAATGAAAACGTAGTAAGTGCACTTGTCGTCGCTGAAAAAGGCATCCTAAATAAAAGAGACATTTATGGCAGAACTGCTATGTTGTACGTTAACTACAACTCTCCAGAAGTTTTTGGTTATCTTCTTAAAAAGGGAGGCAAGAGATGCCTTCAGTTGAAAGACAACTGCAACGTCAATATTGTGACATTGGTTATTGAGAACTACTTATCTGAAACGGTGATGTTTGTGGACAGGAACGATCCTGAGGTCCTTGGCGAGCTCCCAAAACAAGGATTAGTAGAACGAGAAGGCGTTGCAAAGGAAATAATAAACATAATGTTTAGAAAATACATCTCTGATGTCCTAAACCGTCACAGTATGGCGACAGAGGCTGCTCCACAGAACGTAGAAGCCTTTAAGGGTTTAGCTAAGTTATATAAGGCGTATGTTGATAACAATGTTTGGCAAAGGAAAGAGAAAGTGGAAAGTTTGATAACGTTGTTGCAGCAAGAATTTCGGAATACAACCAAAATTCTTGAAATACTAATTGAATTGGGTGCGGATCCAGACAGTGCTGATTCTCATGGAAATACTGCTTTACACTATGCAACTCGTTTACCGCTGTCAAGTGCTTCTCAAGATCTCGTCATGGACGTATGTCACCATCTGAAGGACTTAGAAGTACGATTCAATACTAAAAACCACCAAAATCAGACACCACTTCTATTTGGCCTGTCTTTTGATATGCCACATATGACAGAAAGCGTGTTGCAGTCACTAATAAAGTCAGTGGTAGATGTCTGCATATTTCTGCTAAACAGTGGATCCAGTATCGAAGAAACATCAACAACTGGAGAATCCGTTTTCCATTTAATAGTTAAGCTCTTCCAAGAAGGTCTTAAACTACACGAGAAGGGGGCACGAGAGGAAGTACTGCTTGATTTGTTCAGGCTTTTGCAGTGGATTCGAACCGCCGAAGTAGAAACATCAATGGCCGTAAATAAACTGGATAAAGATCTTAACTCACCACTTCATCTTTGGGCATCTCTTATCTTACCATCACCTGCAGACTACAGCAGTCACCTTACCAAGGAAAAGACTTTCGAGAATATTTTACAACAAATCTTTGAGATTCTTCTGGAATGTGGAGCAAAACTCAATCCTAGAAATGAGAATGAAGATACTCCATTACATCTGTGCAAAACCTGGACTGCTGTCAAGCTGTTGATAGATGCAGGGGCAAATACTAACGATTCAAATTCATCAAAATGTTCACCTCTCCTCGTTGCAGCAAAAAACTACTCATTTACTGCTAATCCTGATTGTTTGTATCCTGATGTTTCTCAAGAAAAGAAATCATTTTGGAAGGAAGCTCTTGAAATGAGACTTGATCCATGGACAGCTGACAAACACGATGAGTCTGTTTTAAGCATTCTTGTTGAATCTGAGGCCTTCGCGTTGGCTAAATCTTTGGTTGACGTAGCCTGCGAGGATAGTTACACTAAATCTGAGTCGATAACCATTTCTCTCCTGAATGCTCTTTGCAAAGATAAGTCCATAAGAACAAATTGGAAAGCAAATCTTGTCCAAGATATTTTAAAATCTCGGAAATCTTCTACTTCTTTAAGTAAACCACTCCGCTACTGCTGTGAAAATGTGATAGAAACTGGTGTGAGAGATGTAAAACAAGAGAACAAGATAGACAGTGCTGTTGCTGTATCACTTGCTGAAGGTGATGATAATGACGCACCTCCAGCTAAAAGAAGAAGAAAAGACGAATCAGATGGCAAAAGCCAAGCACAGGCAGATCTTTACCAAGGTCCAGTTACTGTCCATTGTGAAATCATCAAGCTACTTCGCTGGTATGGAGCCGATGTCGAAGCCTGTGAAGAAATTGCAAAAGAGTACAGCCAACTAAGTGATCTTCTGCTCAACCCACTTAACGATGACCAGATCCAAGAGTTCATACCTTGGACTTCTGTTTCCAAAAAGTATGAGGACAGGTTAGCCAAAGTTGCAAGGCGACAAGAGTTTGAGATGCTGCAACAAATTTGGTACCACAGGGACCATATTGGAAGTGGGTCGTTTGGTCTTATTTTTGCTGGAATCAATGAGAAGGATGGCAGAGAGGTGGCCATCAAGCGCATCGAAAGATTACGCTTGAGGCGACCAGAGGATAAGAGAGAAATACAAAATCTCACCGCTCTTGCCGACTGCCAACAAGTTGTTCGTTATTTATCTTTTTGCGAAGATCAACATTTTTCTTACGTTGTTTTGGAACTGATGGAAGGAAATCTAGAGGAATATCTTAATGAATCCACACTTGATGCCACCGAAGCCACTCGTCTTTGTAAAGATGTAGTAATGGGATTAAAGTTCTTGCATGAAGAAAATATCCTTCATCGCGACCTCAAGCCTCAAAATATTCTCTACAAGAAACACCCTGACCTATGCTTGAAAATTGCA
>WUAP02152898.1:5783-25896 GCA_015163945.2 Stichodactyla helianthus
GGTGGAAGTGATGATGGTGGTGGTGGTGGAAGTGATGATGGTGGTGGTGGTGGAAGTGATGATGGTGGTGGTGGTGGTGGAAGTGATGATGGTGGTGGTGGTACAAGTGATGATGATGGTGGTGGTGGTGGAAGTGATGATGGTGGTGGTGGTGGAAGTGATGATGGTGGTGGTGGTGGAAGTGATGGTGGTGATAGTGGTGGAAGTGATGATGGTGATGGTGGTACAAGTGATGATGATGGTGGTGGTGGTGGAAGTGATGGTGGTGGTGGTGGTGGAAGTGATGATGGTGGTGGTGGTGGTGGAAGTGACGATGGTGGTGGTGGTAGAAGTGATGTGGCGGTTGCGTCCCAAAGGGTAATCTCTAACACCTGTAACTATTTCTTTTCTTCTTATACGATCTTCAGGATCCCGTCCTTCATCATGGATGGCGGACAGGTGCAGTCATTCCTGAGTTAGAGGTACATCTTTTACTCTCTTTATTCCTTTATGGTTCGAAAGCTGACATCCATTCATTCATAGATTTTCATGAATTTAATCCTGCTCTCTCTCTCTCCTTCCAATATTATTGACCCCACTGCGCACATCACATACACGGTTTGTTTGCGCTTTTAAATTGTGAACAAAAATGGAATAAATTTGAATTTTTAACATCAATGTTCAATGTTTTCTTGAATACTTTTTTTTTTAAAACAGGAAGAGATCAAGATTTGCAATAATCCAGATTACCAGAAATCCGTCGTTTGGCTTTTCATTTTACAAGATCTTATCGCAGAGTTACAGGTCTGTTAAAGCTCGGACACACGATGCGACGTTCCCTGCGCCGTTGCGTGAGATGTTGCTTGGGGAAATCGTGTTTTCACCCGTTAAAGTAGAAACGATTTCTACTCCAGCGACGTCGCGCGCAACAGTTGCACAGGTGGACACACGGTGCAATTCCCTCGTTGCAACCAACGTCTTATCGTTTAACCGAGCCTTGAGTCATGCAGATTATTGAGCGGGTTTTGTAGAAGTGCGAAAAAATAGCGGCAAACGGCAAGGTCATGGTACGGAAATAATGACTATATGATATTGGACCATTATTAGACATCATAATCACCATCATCACCATCATCCATCAGCATCTTCTTTACCACCACCACCATTATCATCGTCGTCATCATCATCATCTTCGCTACCACCATGATCATCGTCGTCGTCCTCGTCATACATCATTATCTTCGCTACCACCATGATCATCATCATCGTCGTCATCCATGATCATCATCATTATCATCACTGGACCATATTGACGGTTGTCATGTTCAGTACGAGGGAATCTACAGCTTTTTTAATGTTCTCCCAACATCTCCAGTGTTGACAAAACAGCATAGAACATTAAAAAAGCGTTTATAAAGCTGTTATCAAAAGATGATACACTTCAAAGAAACCATGTTGCCATGCTTTCATATCACATCCAATCAGAGCGCGCGTTATATGGTAGTTTTTTATAAACACGCTTTAATCAGCTAACTGCAAATCTATTCTCTACTTATCTATCACAGGCTCACGATCGTGCAGAGATAATGTCCACAGTTGAAGAATGGAAATCAGAACGAAGAAAATTGCGGTGAGTTGTTCAAATTTAGCCCGGAATTCTCATTTATTCCTTTGATATACATTTTTCCTTTTTGAATCTTTGCAGAAGAAAGTTAAAAGTCATGTTCAACCCTCAGTTTGGTAGCGTCTTTCGCACGTACCACAATCCTACCTTCTTCACGCGACGTCTAGTGCGCTTTGCAGATATCTACATGTCTTCCGTTGAGAACTTCCTGCAGTATGAAGAGAACTTGGTATTTTATCCTCGGAGGGCGGCGTTACCCCATGAACCGGTGCTTGACTTCAGATGAACTTCTTCTCACTCTTATAGCGTGACATTAGTCTCAGACTTGCGTGACGATAACCACCGTGAACCAGTTCTTTCACAGGGAGTCCCTTTCTTGTAAATAGGTTTTTAAGGCATTTATTATGTGTGTGTGTAGTGTTTAACAAGAATGCACCATGATACATTTATTTTATTTTTGTAGATTGCAAATTTAACTTGGGCTCCCTGTGGTTTTGGCGCACGCGCGGTATCGCCGACTTTTCCGTGATTTTCTTAATTTATATTTCTTAAAAATAACAGTATTGACATTGTTTAAAAGGATGGAAATGTAAATAGAAAAGTATTAATTTATGTATATTAAAAAAGAAAACTTATATACAATTGAGAATAAAAAACAAAAAACGAAATTGTTAGAAAAAAAACAGAATCCTTTGCGCGTAAATTCAAAATGGTGCCACTGCAATGCACTAGTCAATTGACATTCCCCACTTCCCCTTGGAAGAGGGCGGGAATTTACGCGCATTTAAGAGTGTGAATGCACGGGGATACGAGGAATTTAACGCGTATTTCAACAGTTTTAACGATTTTAACAGCAACAATTATAACAGTAAATCTTTCTCCGGGGATCAACTGAGTAGTGCATAACTTTAGAAGTGTGCGGTGTAGACTTCTTAAAAGCACATGAACTTTTTTACTTTATACTGCCTCGATTTTAAATTTCTTCACGATTTTTCTATTTAAATCGTTACCAGTGTCAGCAAAAACCATGTAGAATTTCGATACGTTTTATTTATTTTCTCGAGTATGTTAAGGCCTGGGTTAAGCCCAATAATAAGAAATATACAAATTTATTTCACGTTGCCATCTGATGTTGATGAAAATTGGCATATTGCTGGACCTAGGGCTGATGATGAGCCTTAATGTAAAAATTTGACTTAATGGTGACCACGTGACTAATTAAAAGCGATAAGAAAATTCTTTTTTATTTAAAAAATGCGCTCGCAAGTTTGAATACATAAAACAAACTCAAGCATTAAAAAGACTTCTCTTTATGACCTTAAAAGATTGTCGTTTGAAAAACCCGGTTATCACATTTTGTTAACGAGATATTTTGTCAAACAGGTCATGTGACCATGATGTCCATTTTTAATTCCCCTTTATATCTTCCTTTTAATCAATCAAGTTCAAGTTTTTCGAACGTGAAGTTGTTTTTCATCAAATACTTATGAACTTTCCGTATTTAGTTTTCCACTATAGAATAAACTCTTGAGCGCGAAAATTTTAAGTACTTTATTAATATCATGACGTCATAAAAACCAGTACTAAAGAATTAAGGACATTGGTATCAGTATCCACAAAAAGTTTAATCGAAAACTAGCGAATGTTTTCAAAGAACGAAGCCTTTTTATCTAAAAAAACCCCTCAAGTCTTTGCGGGGGGTCCTGTCACAAGAAGAAACCAGGCCTTAACATACTTTAGTTTCCAATGTTCTCTGTACTGCAATGTTTTCTGAATGAGAAATTTATTATTTCTTACTCTGATTTTTCCCTTTTGGATAGAAGAAAAAGTTACAGAATTAAGGAAGATGTTTTACAGTCGGTGTCCTTTCCAGCTACATAAGTGCGAGAAGAGTTAAAAGGAGTGTATGGTTTCCGGCAATGATTCAGCGCTTGCGCAGTCCTGTAAAAAAATCTTAAAAACGCATCCCACATGGAGCAGTGCGAGAGCATATATGGCTTACCACCTGAGATAATTTTGCAAGTTACGGGGTTTATTCCTGATCACAGCAAGGGGTTAATCTTACATGGTCTAGGGGCCGATTAACCTCTCCCTTAAGGCCTTAAGTCCTACTTCTGGCCGAGCTCCCTGATCATATAGACCTGGGATAGCGGAGTTGGGGCCGAAATCTCCAGCTGAACCGTAAAGCCATACGATGCTTCAGCAATCGAGTCTGGAAGTATGGTCCCGAATTGATTAATAATCAATAAAATTAATCAAGCAAAATGGTTAAGGACTTTTCTAACAAGCAACTCATTTCTTGCGTGGTTTTTGGTTACGGGGGAAATTAGCCAAAATAGGTAAGTACTTCATATACTGTTTTTTCGTGTGGCAAAACTGTTTTTGTTGGTGGGTAATTTTTGTTTCTCATTTGAAAACACGCAAACAGCTATCAAACTGCAGAAATCAAACCTGGCCGTGAGGAAAAAAGAAAGAAAGAAAAAAAAAAAAAAAAAAAAAACACACACACACACACTACCCAAAATATTCTTTAATCTAGTGAGGAATGCCTAAAGCGTAGTATACGTAGTATAGGCTTGCAACTAGCCAGAAAAAGTAAGCTTTTCTAAACATTGGTGTCCCTCCCGAGGTAGGATTCACAACCTCCTCATCTGCAATTCAGCGATAAGAGCCCAAGGAACGTCTTAGTAGCTGTCATCTCGGTACAAACTTCTCGAGGGTCTCATAAATTATGCCGAGTCAGGATCAGATTAAGTATCGAAAGCTTGAAAAAGAAGGGGGAGGACCGTGAAAATTGAGTGTAAACCTACAGGAAGGGTCATGATATTTTATTTATTGCTGTTTCTGAGGGTCACGTCATTTGCAGCTCGAAATTTTAAATCTCCACGCCCTGCCACCCAGCTAATTTATGACAAGTCCCTAAAAGGCGACGAATCCGATGGATCAAAAATGCGCAGTGAAATGAACTTCCATGGTACCTAAGTTTTCACGTTCGGTCATGTCTAATTCATTGGCAATTTCTCTTAGTTTCTCGACTAGTTGTTCGCAAAAATGTAGTTTCTTTGTTAAGAAATTTTGAGCTTTCTATCACTATTTCATGGAAAAAACGTACAATTACAATTTTGCAGCCATTCGGAAAAACGTTTTCAGTGTAAATTTATAAGATGAGTGTGAGTTCATTCCATTGTAATCAAGTTTGACAACCTCCACAAGGATCCCAATTATGGAATCATACATAGTTTCCTGTCACGTCTCATGCTGGAAAATAGCTATAGACTGGTTCAGACAAATAATCTATTATAATCAGCACACTTCAACAACTCATTACTCCTACAGTGATGAAAGCATGAATTCAAATGTTAAAGGTGAAGTGAAAAAACGATCTGTTTTATCTTCGGCAAACCAACTCGTGAAAGGTGATCGAAAACTCAACAATAATGTTTTATAAATTGAAGCTCATACAGATCATCTGTATGTTGAGAACCGAGAAATAGCTAGGAAAGATTTTAGGCATTTTGAATACGAAGGGAGGGGTAAAATTAATGCCATATTCAGTGTGTATTTGAGAATATGTTTTTGGGGGCGTATAACCTTATAATGAATAGGATAACAAGAGGTTGTGTTGACACTGTCAAAGCAGTTCAATTTGGAGGACAAAACAATGGAATATTTTCGGCATTCGATTCTTATGTTTTGTCCTCCAAATTGAACTGCTTTGGGAATCGCTGCAAGGGGTCTTAAGGCAATTTTTGAGACTTTTTTGGTTTTGCTTAGAGCATCTGAGATCACAAGAATCGAAAGTTAAAAACTTCATACGTATGCAACGTTGAAATGATACAAGTCTCAATGATGACTTGGTTTTTCATTCTATTTTGAATTTCAGTTGGTCTAGTAATCCAATCTCGTGGCTTTAGTTTTGTCCCTCCTCAAGCAGAAATGGCCAATAAGACATGATTCTAGCTAAGTAGCTCACGTTTTTCATATTTTATTTCATGATCCTCTCATGCAAAGTCGCCATAATCTTTATCAAGTATGACAAGCTCTTATCGGGGTTTGTTTCAGTTAGTTGATCTAAAATTCGACTGGTTTTCTTGTCATTTGCTTTTAGTCTAAAAACCAAATCGTTGATTTTTGCCTGCCAAAATGGTACATTTGACTCCCAAACTAAGAAACCTTCAACAAAATATTTAATTCTTGTAAAAGCAATTTAGTTGTTAAAGAGGACCGCTGAAATACAGGAATGCTCGTTTCATCGCTTTTCTGAGCTCGAGTGCAAGACAACCAATCAGCTTCCAGAAAAAAGATAAATAAGTTTGGTTCCTTTTTGGCCACCCACAAAGGCGGCTTATGTTACAAGAGAGTTAAAAAGACACATCCAGGCGAGCTCTACTGGCTCTATCCCCCCTCCAGAACTCTCAAATTCGACCATCTGACAGGTTCAAGGTATTGGCCTTAATTCCGTTCTAAAGCAGGAAATATAGCCAATAGTCTCCACAAGAGAGCCATCGATACCACTAATATCGAACGTCGCAAGCAAGAACAATGATCATATTTCGCCACACGACCAAAGAGCTCTCTGATTGGTCCAGCCAATGTAATTCTTTATCAAGTTTCGGAGCGGTGTCAAGTAATCGGGCGATCATTCGTGGCTATATATTGAGGCATCGGCTTACACAGGCCAACATTTTTACAGCTTGGCGAACGGAGTGTGACAGCGAACTCGCTCGGCTACGAAATGCCCTCTGTAAACACTAGTTTCCTTGGACCAGCTACATATTTGATTTTGTTATCCCTTGGTCCGATTTCTGGAGATCGAGACGCAGTAGTTAATCGTACGATAGACTGTATGACCGCAAGAACACAATGTTTAAATGACTTTACCAACTGCGGGATTTATTTGTATCGAGTCTTCAGTGGAAAAAAAGCATGCAGTCGACATCTCGGGTACGATTTTAATAGTGGACAAATAATTGGACCAGCCGACAAAGTTTGTCCGTCATTTTGCTCTCTAGCGATTTACAACCTAACTTCTCGACCCAAGGGAAAGCTGTTTCAGAGTTGTGAATGTGTCAATAGGGACTCGGTATGTTTGACTCTCAAAGCGAGAATGGCGAAATGTGTGGACTTGGCCGTGAATGGCCCTAGCAATGACACTAAACCGGGATGCACAGAGATACGGCAACTGTGCTCGAAAGACGAACAATGCAACGTTGCACAGCAGTACTTCCTGAGAAAATGCAGCCAGCTCATTTCGGGAGTCGAGTGCACTAAAGACTGTAAACTAGCACAAAAGCTCTTGCTCTCGTCGCCTCTGGGAAACGGGTTGAACGAGTGTGAGTGTGATGGGTACGAGGAACCTCACTGTCGCGGAATAAGAGCGCATCAACAAGCTCTTTGCTTCGGAACTCGAGTCACGAAAAGTGTGACCCCCAAAAACAAACCAACTCCAAACGTTTGGCATGTAAAATCAGGGACTAGCTCAACTAATTCAAGTGAAAATTTATCACTACTACTACTTGGTATCAACTTGATTTTAATTTTCATTTGGTTTAGAAAGTAGTAGCTTTGTTAGTGTGATTTCTAGATTTATTTATAATTTGTAAAAGGCTGTAGTGTTCCAAATACTTAGCGTTTACAAATGGTCGCCTGAATCTCGGACAACAGTCTTGATTAGAACATTAGACATATGTACAAATGATTGTAAGAGGCAAAGACGATTTGCATCAAAAGACTTGTATATAACCTTATGACAGAGGACTCTATAATGAAATTTGCCTTGATTATCGAAAACAATGCCTCGTGAATGCAGCTGACTGTTTTGCATCATTCGTTTGACTTGATATTAACAACCCTTGTGGATTAGAACAAAGAAACTATAAACCTTTTTTAATTACGAAATTGTGACCTACTTCGTGTAGTCTTCTAGTTTGAGAAACAGATTGCCGGTTCGTTCAAGGTCAGATTGTATCAGTGATGTAAACGATGACAAATTTTAGTGCTAAGCTTTCGTGAATTTGGTTTCAAAGTGATCCTTTTTTCGCTGGATAAGATTCCCCGACTCCTTCAAGGTATTAAAAAGTTGTTTATGCCAAAGACGTATTAATTAACTCGATGGCAAATCACTGGAAGAATTAGCCCCGAGGACGATTCAAGTAAATATTGATTCTTGCTTCCGTTCTGGGGTTGTTTTGAACATTGTCCCTCACAGAGCTAAAATAATAGTCTTAACCTCCCTGGTAAACTGGGATATACAAACAAAACTGATCGCAGGAATCCACAGTGTGATGCCAACGACTTGCAACTGGGATTGATTTATTGACTAAGAAACTATTTCTGGAATACACATTAATACACATTAGGTAGAATTAATCTTCTTACTGACGTTGGTTTTGGGGAAAAAATGTATGATACGAAAAAACTAAGTCGGTAAAATTCAAATGTTGATAATAAAAATACGAAAAGATAGTTTTGTGTTGTGGTTTTTGCTCTAAAAGTCTGGCAAATTTCAGAACTTTGCCTCTCCTTTCTTAGAGTTACCGTGCTGACGATTGATCCCCAATTTCTGCAAGGGTTAAAAAAATCTTGAATTTCAAATTGACTTATTATGATACAATCGGCCTCTCAATCTGTTTTGATTATTGAGTTTACGCGTAGCATTGCCAAAACGAAGTGCTAATAGTCGGGGTTACTTGTACTCCTTTGGCATGTCTCACAGCCAAGAGCGAGATTTTATCTCTACGTCCCGAAAAGGCTTTATCTAGAATTCATTTTACTTTGAACACCCGAAAAACAGCCGTTCCAACGCCTTGAATTGCTTCTGTAAGCATCTTTGGAACTCACAACCAACTGTCTTGACTTTGAGGACAATTTAGGCCAAAGTATATGGAAACGAAGAGAATCTGGGTCCAAAATTCGCTGAAAAACTGTTTGGATAAACAACAGTCCAAATATTTGTCATGTAATGGTAACTATTAGCTATCGTATCGGATGGTAATCGAGAACGTATAAAAAGGGGTGAAAACGATGAAAAACAATACTTTTGAGCTTCTTTACTTTGTGAAAAAGATCTTGAACGACGACAGAATAAAACCAGGCCGGGCAACATGATTTGTGTTTTTTTCGGAGAAACTTTTCAAATACTTTTATGTGTTTTTAATAAGTTGATTGTCTATTTTGTAGTCAACAGGTATCCCCACAAAAGTAGGCTGAAAAATTTCAAGCAAGGTATGAAATGAACTAAAAAAGCGCTAAATCTATCAAGACGTCGGCAAAAACCACAGGGTTCGAAGCGTTACTGTGAACAAACAAAAGTTATTCGGTTCAAAAGAAAATTAGCCATGAACTGCATGACGAAAGGGGACAGATCAAAAGCAAATCAATGGTACGCTCAGATGGTCTTTCAATCAAATAGTGTTTAAGGATTTTAAGTAAAACTCAATCAGGCATCTCCCGCAGTAAAAAAAAATCTTAATTACCCCAGTGAATGATGCTAAGCCAGTATGTAGTCCAAGTTTTGATCCGAAGCACGCTTAATCTTATTCCTAATGACTTGAAAATGAACTTGCAGAGTCGTTGTTTGGTTTAATCTAATTATGAGCCCTAAGAAATATTTCAAGTGCACTCTGACTTTTATTGACGTATAATCGCGGCGCTGATGATTCAAAGAGATCACACTAGCAATGGTAAACTATATGTACGAATCTTCTCGATTCAAGAACCCATGTACAAATGTGAGCGAAATCGACTTATGAACGAAGACTTTCATCAGTCTGAAATTCATTTTTTTGCAAGCATTACTAATTTAAATCCCTTGCAGAAATTTTGAAAGGGAATTAATCACTAGCCAAGTAAACGTGGAATTTTGAGGCGCGAGACTGTTGTATCTCGTCCAAGGCCCTTGTGACGTCTAGAAGAAAAAAATGAACGAGCGTTCAAATTCATACGTTTTGGATCGCAACGATAATGCGAGGAACAATCGATAGTAACCAGTGTATAAAGGAGCAATTTGAAAGTCGTTTAAGGGTGAAGAAGTTCACGAAAATAGCTAAGGGCATGTGATGAAGCCGATCAAATATCATCTCAAACAGCGAGGCCCGTGCGAGATGGATGATTCTCCTTTACTGTCGCAGAAATATAACTCGATAATCCGTTGTTAGAACTAGACAAAACTTTGTTAACCCTTGAGCAAGGTTTTTGGGTGGTTTTTATGTTGATTTGAGAAGTTTATGGCATGCGTGCGATGGCCACTTCCTATGTGTCAGCAGCTTGATGCAAAGTACAAACATTTGCTTATTAACCATGTACTGAAGTGACCCCTAATGGACAACCTTTTCCGGTCCAACGCTTACAGGTCTAAGCCTAGCCTTCTGAAAATAGCAATTTTCGACGAATAGATAGACGAAGCTAAGGCAATGTAAAGCAGCATCTCTTATCTTTGTCGTTTACTGGAAAAATGCTTTCTTTTGGATTTTCAATTCTAATCAAGGCGTCTTGGTTCTGATATCAATTGCTTCAATCCAATCAAAATGTCAAAGTAATAATAAATGAATACGATAAGAAGATCCTAAATTATAGATTACGAGAAAAGATAGTTTCTAAAAGCTTTGAAGGGCTTAAAACCCATGTTTTTTAAATCATGAGCTATCGAAGAGTCTTGCCTATATGCGGCTTTCGGCGGTTCATCGAAAAAAGTCATAAACAAAGAATTTGAGAGGAATTCTTTTTAAGTACGTTCACTAATCTTGTATATGAACTGCCAATAGGGTGCTTTTTGCAGAGCTGGTTTTTATCAAACTCTCAACGAACGGAACCGAACCACTAATGTGATGACAAGCGAACTCAAAACATCAAACTGTGCTGCTGAACACAAAGTTCGAGAGCAATTTGCTCCTTGCATGGTTAGAGAATTTATATAAGAATACCAACAATCAAGATGCAAAGAAAATTGTTTTATTCACCAAAAAAAGAAAAACGAGAATATGACGGACATTTAATTTCTAAACATGAGCATGTGGTGATACAAAAATGGCGGCAAATCTAGCGTTGACGCGTCTGCGATGTTACAGTGAGCGGAAACTCACTTTTGGCGCGAAAAAAATCAATAGGTTTTAAAATGAATTTCACAAATATAAAAAATTCTCCGGTTACTATTCTACATTTAAAATTTCTGTTATTTACCAGAAATTTCTTGTTGTTTTTGGATGTCTTAATTTAGATAATACAGTCATGTTGTTATCTGAAATGAGTTTCATCAGGCTTGTCTATCATCAACATCGATCTGGGACGCGTTGGTGATAATATTCAATTTAAACCTTTCCAAAATTCTTAAAGCTCAGAAAGTGAGCTTTGCTATTATTTCAAAATAGTTTAAAATATTCTTCTTCTATAACTTCATAAAAACAAATACCAAAGGCTTTCAGACAAAATATCGTGAGTTCTTATTTCATAAACATTACAAACATTACTTAGTGTCCAAAGATAAAACTTCACTGATTTAATTACCTATTTCGTGACAAATAGAAGTCTTTTTGCTGTATGTATACATAAACAAACTTAGTAGTTTATTCCCAGCTTAAAACATCCCGAGACAATAAACCTACAACATGTCGTACAGGAATGAAAGCCTAACCATTTAAAAAGTATGTTTTTTGAAAAGCTTACTTCTTTAAATCAAAAAATCTTTGTTACACTCCTAATTAGTGAAAAAACAATGTCATTGCCTTTCATCAGATATTTCATGTTGATTGACGTTTCTTTATATTTCGTCTACGAATATCTGTCGATTTTAGTGCTGATAAAATCTCTTTGAGCAAATCAACTTATTAAATAGGGTCAATTCTGTAATACTCTATTTACGCAAAGAAAGTTTTATCTGTTTCAATATAAAAAAAAAGCTCGTAAAATACTGTCCTAATCGTTAAATAATCTTAAAAACATCCTTAATGGCGACATAAGCTTAGAAGTGCTCACATTTTTAGTAAGGAAATGTTTCCTTGTCAATTAGAGTTGAATAGACAGTATTCAGTTTGTAGACAGAAAACGACGGAAAACGCGGAACAAAATAACGAACTAAAGCCAAGTCTTTCAAGGCAGGTAATGTGCCGAAATATATGATCGCAATCTGTGCAAATTTATCTATTGTTAAGCAACTCATTTTATAATTTTTCATTTATCACAGGTTCCTTGCAGATAAAAAGGTGGACATTTTGACCTATTTTTTATTTTAGTTTACCCTTCATTGCAAAAGTTAGGCCACACTGATAATAGATAAAGCGCATTTCCTGTGGAAAACGGTCAGTGCGGTTCTGACTTACAGCACGTACACTGTACGGTATGCAACAACGCTAAAATGGCTTTCCCAATTTTTTGTGTGTAAGTTACGTTACGTCCAATCATAATGCTGGTTACGCCCTGTTATGGTAAAAAAAAATACGGCAGCTAAGAATTTGCTGTGTTGTTTCCTATTCATACGAAATCTGCTTACATTTTGGTTGTAGCAAGGAGAGTATGTGAGTATGAATCGACCAGTCGTCCGATACAAAAATAAGTGTAAAAATATCATAATGATTCGTCGCATCGAAAACAAATGATTTTGTCCACAAAGTTTTTTCTTATTTCAATGAATTTCAAAATGTTTGTATCACAGATTTCTTTGGGCGAGGAAAATTTAACTTGCCTGAAAGAAGCACATTCCTTAGCATTAAAATGGCTTCCCAAATGAATGTGCTTAAATTAAACATGCAGCTATTAAGTGGCTTCGTACGATTGCTAACAGCATCATGGCTTCTGTGTACTATGCGTGTGGGATGATGAAGTTTTAGCGCACTTTAGCCCCAGCTAAGGCATATGTTATGCCATGTAAACATAAGGAAGGCCTTCCCTACAAAGGCTTTACGAAGGCTTTACAAAGGCTTTTGAGTACCCTATTACACAACCCTTAGGCCCCTATTCACCTTCAGTCTTACGGAGGGAAAATTATATGCCAAAAGTCGCAACTGGATGATTCTGAATAAAATGAACTCAGTGCTTTATGTCACTTGCTATTGACGAAAATAAATTAATTTTTCTGATGCTATTTACACTTGCAACACTTATTATATCAATCTATATTTGTACACAATTTTCAATCTGTCTCTCCATATATGCTTTAGTAAAATATTTATTAATTTTTTATTCACATTATTTCCTTCAAAGCAACTATTTGTGAAAGTTTAACTTTTTTCTAATATCAGAATTATTTTTTCTTAAGAGCAAAGGCTGAACATACCTCCCAAAAGTTAAGTCTGAAGCCTCAGTAAAGGAAAAAAATTGCGAACCAAGTCTGAACTGGCCATCTTGAACTCGTTTTACTCATTTTTCAGCGGTATTTGTCTTCGAATAATTGTTTTAAAAGAATTTTTCGAATCTCTTCTTTTGCTCTTTCAAGAAGTTCACCCTCCCTCGACTCACCAGAATATCTGAAAACGAGTTTATTTCTTGTATTTACAATAAATATACCTTTCTATTATTATAATTCCTGGAATCCAATCCACTGCTTTTTCATCCACTGCTCTCTCGTCACGTTTTTTCCTTCTAATTCGTTTTGAAAAAATCATTTCACTGGAGTACACAACCTGAAAGATAGAATAATGAAGGATTGAAAAAGGGCTTTTTTAAGGTGTAAAAAACTTGAAAATGTTTCACGACAAGCAAGTAAGAGAGTCCCGACAAAACATACAAGTAGTCGTCTCAGTATAACTTCACAAAAAATTACAGTATTTTCAAAGGTTCAAAGCAGAAAACGATATTATAAGATGAAAATGTTTACTAGGAAAAGCTCTGGGACAATGATGTAGTCTAAGGTATTTCATTCTGGAGTCCAAACAAAAGCTGATTACGTTTTTCAGCTTAATAGGTAACATCTACAAAGATTTATGTATTTAATAAATATTTTGAATTACGATTTTTCAAGCGACGTTTGGACACATTTAAGTCAAAATAGGTCGGACAATTTCAATGTACAATTACGACAACTGCAATTGTGGTTACGAAATTTCAAATTGCATGTTTACCATTTGTTTTTAGCACTTAAGGATTAATATCGGTGTCTTTTAATCTCAAATCTTTAATCTTGGATAAGTCGTTCAAAATGTGTCCAGAACAATAGCCCTTCACACTGCCCATGAGGTAACAGCGGTCAATAATATGAGTGGTTATTCTTGTGCTAAGGATTAAAATCACACCGTACAATGTCAGCCCCCTAGTTCACTAAATGACACGAGCCTGTTTTGTTCGGCTTAAGACTTGTTCTCTGGAAGCTGTCATTCAGGAATTTGACCCCTGAGCGTTTCAATTCACTAAAAAAATATTCCCTTGGTCTAATTCCGTCTGCTTTCTTTTCCTCCTTGAAATAAACTCACTTTAATTTCCTCTTTGCGGTAATTTGTTTAAACGTGGAATTATTTGTTTGGACAATGGATAGAATTATTGTGATTTGTCGTATAATAAATTATGTGTCAAAAACAGTTTAATCTAAACCAGTGGTTTCCGGTGGTGGCTACGTATTTTTTTTATTTTCCTATTTTTTCAATGCCAAGGCAAAGCTTTCTATTTTCTATTTTTTCTTTTTTTTTTTTGGCGCCATATTTCTTCGTTTTTTTTTTTTTGACGCAAGATAAACATAAACAATTTGTTGTTCTTGCGAAGCCAAACTAACGCATTGAGAAAGCCATTTTGAAGCTCAGTTCTCTCGCGAGAGGCGAAAACTTCCTCGCTGATACATTCTTTTTCATAGGTTCCTAAAACGCCTCAATTATTATCAGGAAAAAAGCCTTAGGAACTAAAACCAATGGAGAACATTCCAGTGGATATGACCGAGGAAGGAAGACATAATTACTACCTTAAACCAGTTCAAGATTTAACTCGTTCGGAAGACGACAAATCCATTTTACAGGTGGTGCGAAAAAAATACGAAGAAAAGATAATAATATTAAAGAAAAATGCTGTTCTACCAAAAGTAAACTTTAGTTGAACTACTAAAATTAAATTGATAGTGCGTAAATCTGTTTTTTTTTTTTTTTTTTTTAACAATTGAAACCAATATTAATCATAGATATATTCTATCAGTGGAGGTATTTGTTTGTATATCTTTTAAAGAAGTTCCCCAGTTTTCGTGAATTCGGTGAAATTCGGTCAAATCTGAAGATTACAGAAGAAATTAAACCTTATAGACTGTGTAGAGAAAAGTTCTTCTAAAGTATTTAGCCACGTTGTTTTATTATTTAAGTTTTTCTTACATATAAATAAAGTTGTTGAACTGTAATCAACGGATAATGAGTTTGGCCATCTCTTAGAACAACGATAACTTTCTTGAACCGTTTTGTGAAACTTCTTATCGTAACCATTCTTTTGGGAGCTCTTAAAAAGGTCTAAAGCGTGTCGGCAGTTGTTCGCCTTGTTCAGTTTTGAGTGGATTTGTATTCCAAAAAGGTAAAGTCTAAAATTCCCGAGACATAGAGACATCTGAAAAAAGACTCTTGGCGTTACATTGAGAAGTTAAAGTTCGACGATGCTGAATTGAAAGTTTAAAGTCATTGGAGTCACGACGATTGTGCAAAACGGCTGGCTATCCTGGAATCGATTCATTAATAACCCCGAATACATCAATAATGACCTAATAAAGATATAATCAAGTTAATAATTCTTAAATCACAGAAGTTTGATGAGCACACACGTCTGGTCGTACTGACTGAACCCCGAGGCCAAGATAATCACATCAAATCAATACAATCGCTTGTTTCTGTAAAATGCATTAAAAACTCTTCAACCTCTCAGAGACCAAATGCTTGGGATTTCTAGGGCTTTCACATCTCTAGAACCCAACTGCGAAATGACAGCCCTCAATGGTTGCCTTTCATCCCTCTTTTTGTATATTTATAGCTCTGCAAAGTACTGCACATTAAGCAGGGATCGGGTTTTCAAGAGGGTATTTTGAGTTCTGTCTTGTGTATCTGAAACAGTAGACATCTGGTATGCTGTTCATGTGCCCCTCGCGGATACACCCTTAGCTCTGGCATCGAGGCGTACTTTGAAAAAGACGCGCGTTTGGAATGACGCTAAGGGCAAGAGTATGAATACCGCGACTGATGCAAACCAGGCTTCGCTAGGGACTTTTCATCGGGGTCTCTGAGATCTCATTATTGTAATCTGCATCTCAGTTTACGAGTCAATCACGATTAGCGAAGATGTCAAGAGACAAAAAAACGAAATAAGACAAAACGAGACGGCGAAAGTTAGGAATGCCGCGAAACGAAAAATATTGGAAAACGCAAAAAGAAACAGCGGGAAAGAAAAATGAAATCAAAATGTGATGAGAAATAAAATGGAATTCTAGGCGAATCAGTCTGTTGTGGATTCACACATCGATGAGCTTTTTTGATATTGATAGCCGAAGAAAGTGATATAATTTCGCTGGGACAAGATGAAATATAAGGTGGTACGGAGAAAACATCGCTTGAGATAGAGCAACCTGAGGGTGGTGGGGCGAGGTTCCAAGTGTACATTGCCGTTTTCATTTTTTCCTTCGCATGGGCGACCTGTGGTTGTAAAATTCCACCGTGCCACAGGAAGCCCAACAAACACCATTCCACCCTCCCCTCCCCTTCCCTAAGTACTCACTTTGACTCGACGCATCTTCCTGCTGTTCGACCGCTTGAGCTTTCTGTTGACTCGCGAGCTACAAATAAAGAAATCGACAGAATAGATAAGGCATATTAGCGAACCTTCCTTGACTACCTTGACTGGTTGGGTTACCAAGGTGATGCCCTTCGGCAGGATATGGTACAACTTTCTTCAGGGTCTGGCGATAAAACCGCGAAATGCGTCAGAAGAGGGATGCTAGAAGGCTTGTAACCTGACGAATTTGTCCTCCGGCTCTTGTGAACGGATCACAACCTTGAACTTTATTTCCCATAATAAGTATGGATGATTCCTTGTCAGAGGTAAATCACAGGGGGGTGAATTGACGCAAGAGACCTTGATTGAAAAGAAAAGAAAAGAAAATCCTACGTGTTGAGCTCACGTGACGATGCGCGCACGCAGCGTACCTTGAGAAAAAGCTTCAGTTCTTCTGCTCTTCTCATATATCTGTCTATCTGTGAAATTAGAAGGCGTAATGATCAAGTTTGTTTTATTTTTTTAGCACTGATCGACAGGTTTTAATTTGGCTTTATAAATCATTATGGTTGAGCGATGGCTTTGTCAAAAGACGACAAAAAACAGGACAGCTGACCTAAACAAAACGACAGACAGACAGACAAACAGCTAATACACAACATATACAGCAACACATAAAAGAGACAGACAAATAGCCCGATAGACAGTCAGGCAGACCCAATGCATAAACCTAAGTTGCGGCACTAGGTCTAAAACTTTTTTTAAGACAGACAGACAGACAGACAGTAAGTTACGACCGGATGGCGGGCTACAAGACCGATAGAAGGACAGGTAACTATATACCTCAGATCGAAGAGCATCCTTATAAGTTCCTTTTGGAATTGCTAGAAAAAAATCATATAAATAAATCAATACTTTTCGGTATTTTACGAAGCTTTAACAAAATGAAGAGCGTACGTTGACCCCCTATCGATACCGTCATGCAATGGATTTTACATTTGATCGTTAAGGCCGGTTTACACTAGCAATTTTGTCGCGCGACTTGAGCTGCGATTTCGTGGCGACAGATCTCGCACAAGTCGCTACTAATTCGAACCTGTTCGAAATTTAGTGCAAACATGCGCGATATGGATTGCGATAAATTTGCCATTGAAATCGCCGCTCAAGTCGCGCGACAAAATTGCTAGTGTAAACGGGTCTTATTACTTCCCCTTCAAGGTTTTAATTAGGCGGTTTTTCTCCACACACCTGCAAGAAGAGGGAGTAAGTTTTCCAAAGCAACTTGGTACTGCTGCAGAGCACCAGAGTAATTTTCGTGCTCATCCTGGAAGGAAATGTTGGGTAAACGAACAAAAAATATATTCGTAAGTTCTTCATAAGCAAACACTGAAAAAGATAGAAACTATTTACCCTTATTTCTGCGATTTCTGCAAGGTGTAGAGCATTCTTTAACTGATGATTGTCCCTAGCAAATTGTGCTAGAAAATAAAAAGTAGAAATGAATTTCCGTTCATAACTCCGTAGCCAGCAAACTGAGTAGCTTTTATTGTTGGGTAACTGATCAGTTTTGGTTTCTAGGCAACTAATCAAATCTCGTTGCTACGCAACTGATTACTTTTTTGCCCATCACTAGTGTGCTATATTACCAAGCAACTGATCTGGTGTACTTGTGTAGTCCTTTCCTGGTACTCTTTGTGTCATTGCTTTGAGAGCTTGCTTGAGATCCTCTGCCCGGCTCATGTACTCATTTACCTGTAAGCATTCAACATTTAACATTTTTATCATGTCGATGCAGAATGAACCCTTTTATGACTTTTATTTCAACAGGACCCTAAGGGCTATTGAGAATTTTCCAGACAAACCATTCTGTTTCTGAATCACAAAGACCTAAATCCCAGCCCCAAGTACATGAAATCCCATTTTTATGAAAAAATGAAGGCAAATCCCAATTTCCATTTTGAAGCTTCAAGACCCTCTTTCAAGTACTTTCATATAAATGCTAGCTCTCTTCAATCAGCAACAAGAAACAAAATACACTGTGTTCCATTGTGACCATTGGCCTAGAGTAGAGTTATGCTGAACCTTCAACCCAACCAATATATGTCTGAGCAAAAAAGACAGTCTTTGAGCTTTAGCTTTAGAACATTAGCTTTCATAGAGGCAACATTGGGTATACTAGAAATAAGGGTGCTGTACATTCATGACAAAAACAATACTTTAGAATATCTTTCTTACTCTTTTCCTCAAAGCAGCCTTTTTTACTGGATCTTTTTCATCTAGAAAACAAAATTAAATGTCCTTATTTAGGTCTGAGAATGGGATAACTGAAACTACTTCAAATACATACTTTATTAAAACGTGAGGTGTTAAATGAAATAGATGATGGTGATAGTAGTGATGATAATAATGATAATGATAATGATGGATGATGATGATAGTGGTGGTGGTGGTGGTGGTGTGGAAGGTAAAATTATGATGATGATGATGATGAAGATGATAGTGTCCTGCCAATTGAGGTGTTTACGGTGATGATGCATGAAATATGATGGTGTGTGATGATGGTGTTGAAGGTGAGGGTGGTGTTAGTGTTGATGCCTGATGATGGTAGTGATAATGCATAATGGTGGTGTTGTTGATCATGACAATAATGGTGTTGGCTGATGATGGATGGATGATGATGATGAAAATTATGATGATGATGATGATGATGCTAGATGATGATGATGATGATAGTGATGATGATGATGATAACAGATGATGATGATGATGATAACAGATGATGATGATGCATGATTTCCTTAGTTTTTATTTCCACTGAATGGCTCACATTCTATTGCAGGTAAAAAATATTCCATAGCTTGAGAGTACATTCTTGCGGCATCTTTGTATTCTTTGTCTTGATCCAAAGTTACAGCTTGACTCACAAACTCCACCTATAGTGAAAATTACATTGAAGAATGATCTCAAACAAAAATGAATATTCTTAGGTGACAGATACCAAATAGATCATGTAATTGGGTGACAAGTTTGCCAATAGACAGCAGTTTTTTAAAAAATAATATTGTGTGAAAATATATCTTGAGAGACTTTAAATTAGAACTGATAGACTTACAGCTTTATCGAAGCAAGACGGTGATGGCATGTGCTCCATGTCGATGAAAGGATGAGCAAAAAATGCCTCAAATGAAATTCTCTGCTTTGGATCTCTTTGTAATAATGACAGCAAGAGATCTTGACATTCTGGAGACACGTTGGAACCTTTAGGTATCTAAAGGAAAAGGTATTTAAGAAAATAGATGCAATCTGTTTGTAACAGTAGATGGAAACAGAAAGACACTAAGGGAAGCTACAGCTTGGTCGTGGTAGCTTCATCTCACATATGTGGGTTACCCACGGTGGATGCCAAACAAAATAAACACAAATGTACCTGAATTGGGTCTGATGATCTTATTTTAGCCTCAAGTTCCAAGAATGTTCTTGATTTAAAAGGTGCTTCTCCAAATAGAGTTTCTGTTGAAGAATAAATAAATGAATGAATAGATGGCAAAATAGAGAGATGAATGGATGGATGGATGAATGGATGGGAGGAGTAGGAGTATCTAATTCCATTTTATTAATTCAAATAAGAAAATTGAAAGCTAATTACCATACAGGATGACACCAACAGACCAAAGATCAACAGTGGCATCATATGATTGATTACAGATCATTTCTGGTGCCTAAAGGATGAGAAATTTTGGATGAATACACTTATTTCAAAATTATTGCAGCATCAATTGACAATAGGCCCCTTGCAGCACATCGGAATGCAGCTGAATTTGGAGGGCAAGACAAAAGAATCTCAACTCCAGAGAACCA
>WUAP02152899.1:0-10691 GCA_015163945.2 Stichodactyla helianthus
GTCTCTACTGAAGATGGCTAACGTCATGCCGAAACATGTTTAGAATTAAAAATTTAATCGTTTACTTAAAATGTTTAAAATCTAATTCCTTGGAATTGGGATTTTTCAGTGTTTAAAAAAAAATGATTACAACTCTATTACCTATCCGATAAAGAGTTTTCATAACTTGTTAGCTCTTTCATCCAGAATCTATTTCCAGGAACCTGACATGAGTCATCATCTCTTGGCAACGCTTTACTGCTAAAGCCAATACAAAGCAATTAGAATCACGTAAATTATCTTGAAGGGTATGGGTATTGGATCTTAGAATCTTAGGGAACTATGGGAGGTAAATGACATATCTATATTTGAATATTATAGCCTTACTGCAACAGCACATATTCAGGCTTGAATGAAATTGAAACAAGTGGTAACACATCCTGACACGAGAAGAAAACCTGATATTTCTAGTTACAGGTAGCTAACTTGTCTTTCAGTAGCTGTTGAATTTGTCTGTAAATATAAATACATTGCTCACTGCTTGGTTATTTGATATCGTTACGAATAAAGCATGTTACTGTACCTAGTATTTCTTTGTCTACTGGACGATTTTGAATAGTCACGGCTATTTTGGATTCTGTGAAGTCTCCACATGATCCTTTCTTCTTCTATCTAAAAACGCAACATCAGAAATAAACATCGCAGTTTTTTTGGATTAAGAAAAGGTCAGATCTATGTCTAGCATTTGAAAATAGTTAATATTAAGTAATGATTTACAGTCTCACCTTATTATGAGCGTCAGTGTTTCGTATAACATTGTGAAGTAACTTTTTATCGATCAATTTACGTGCGACCGCCATCTTGGATTCTAATGGCAAACACTTGACTAAGGGAGGGAGGGTAGGGAGACATTGAACTACGGATCCCAGTCCTTGTTGAAACCGCTAGTAACGCCTTGCTCTACTTAACCTTCGTGCATAAGACTAGCATGTGATTTACTTTAACAAAAGGATAAGCATGTCTGAAAAGCAAGGGCGATGTTATTATGATAGTGGATGGGACATGTCCGCGGGAGAATACAGAAGCATGAAATCTTCAGTGGATATAAAATTTCTGCAGAAAGATCCAAAGAAAAGCTCACGATATGTCATCTTTGTGTTTCTGTTTCTTCTTGGTTGTTTGATCATCACAGTAGTGGCTATCCACTCTTATCTTACATCACCAAACAAGTATTTGCATAAGGGGGTTGCCCAAGAACCATGTTCAAAAGCATGCAGAGATTCTTGTACAATTTCTATTGTGGAGAGCATTCCAGAAAATCTTACCTACCCCAGTTCAGAAGTCATTCATCCTAGTATTTACAGTGGATGGTTAAACCTTCTAAGATCAGCTGAACATTCTTTAGACATTGCATCATCATATTGGACGTTGAGAGGAAAAGATACAGAAACATATGACCCTTCTACAGCATGGGGAGAACGGGTTTTCCGTGAACTAATTGCAACAGGGAAAAGAGGTATCAAACTAATACCCTACCCTTCAGTACCATGTATAGAACGCCCATAATTCTGTTCCTTATAAATTCCATAAGTACTTTACCAAATTTTTATCTTGCCCTTTGAAATATTTCTCATTTTTATGAAGTTGTGAAATTTATGTAAAAGAATGAATAAATGAAAAATGTATGAAATTTATCCTCACAAGCAAAACCAGGAAATCAAGAAGTTGGATGGGGAGGGCATTGTGAACTAGTCTTGAATTGGACTACCTGTATTTCATGTAAAGATCCTCAAAAAAGTGTGTCACAAAAGTAATAACTAGAAGAGAAAAGTGGTGAACAATCTGAAACTACCCATGCCATAAATGAAAATCTTGTCATGGGATAAGCTGGTGCAATCTTCTGCAATGGATACAATAATGCTGTATTACATGATTTCTTTAGTTTAGTTTAGTTTAGTTTATTGAAGTTTGCCACAGTAGTTACAGTAGTACAGGATATGTAAGATGGGAGGAAAAGAGAAAAATAAATAGAGAAATAGAAAGAGGAAAATTGAGTAAAAACTGGTGACAGGAGAAGAAAACAGAGCAATAGCCCCAATTGACATTCAACCCCTTACTTAATTATAAAAAAGAAAATATGAATGAGTAGGGCCCGGGTCGAACACCATAACCCACTCGAGCGAACGCAATGCAGGTAGTTTTGCTCGTCTGCATTGGGCCCCACCCGCGCGATTTACTGCGCCCAACTCCAGCTCCAAAGTAAAGAAAAACTAAATATATATATCTTTAAAAACTACTAATAAAATTTCTGAGTTGCTAAAATGATGAATGAATTTTTGTTCTTTTAGGAGTAAAGATAAGAATTGTTGAGGGAGCTGCTAGCCCAAACAAAAACCAAGACACAAAAGACTTAATGGAAATGGGTGTGGCTGAAGTACGTAGTCTGAATCTAACAAGGCTTGTTGGTAGTGGTATTCTACACACAAAACTATGGGTTGTGGATGGCAAACACTTCTATCTTGGAAGTGGTAACCTTGATTGGAGATCACTAACTCAGGCAAGTTTACAAATCTTGATCATATTTGCAGGGTTTTACCAGACACAAGATTCTGCATCCTATATGCAAATAAATTGGAATAGGACTTCCAAAAAGAAATAGACTGCATCCTAAGGGATGCAGAAATATCCTTCTTATATACATATTTTTTTTAAATTTAAAACTAATCATGTACAGTAGAAATCCAATCTTCAACCATCTTGTTCTTGTCCACCATCTTGGACAAAATGAGTGAGATCTGGAAACAATAAACTCTTCACCAATAGCTGAAGAGTCTGGGGAGAGAAGCATGCTTAATCAAGCAAGATGGCAGCAAAAAGACAATATAAGTTTTGAAAGAAACAGAGTTTGAACAGATATATTCCCTGGGACTCACTTTTTTTTAACTGGGGAATGTTAAAATATTGGTTGGGAGTCCAGTGCACCCCAAAATGAATTGACTCGGGTACAACCCTGTATGTGAACTATGTCTGATATGCAACTTACTCTTATCTTATGGCTTGGGTTACCTGTGCTTTTTGATGTTAATTGTGGTTTGTTTGCAAAACCAGGTAAAGGAGTTGGGCTTTATGACATACAACTGTTCCTGTTTAGGCAATGATATCTCCAAGATATTTGAAGCCTACTGGATGCTGTCTTTGCCAAATTCCAAAATACCCAGTCCTTGGCCAAAAGCTTATGATACAGATATAAATCTACGTACGTAAGATGTAGCTGTTATTGTGCATTGATATTTATTGGTGGTTTAAAAACTTTAAGTAAATCTCAATTCAAAATCAAAATTAAAATCAGAAATTCTTTACTTGATATCTTGGAATCAGCTGATGACTATATTGATTTTGCCCAAATTCTTGATTTCTTTAAGCAATTCAATTCTAACTAAATTTATAACTTTCTATCTTCCAAATATATTATAGAAATGCCTCTGTGTTGTATTGTGTTGTATATTTATTAATTTTTCAACCAATATGTATATTTATGTGCATACATACACATATGTATATTTATGTGCATACATACACATATGTATATTATGCATTATATTGCTAAAAGTTACTTTTAGATTAAGGCTTCTTCTTCTTCTTTAGTCAATATTTATCCTTACAGCTAGTGTTACATAATTTATATTTGTTTATATCTTTCCTTCTTTTTACTTCTTCTTTTGCTCATCTATATATTTCATTTCTTTGTTGTCATTCTCTAATGTTCCCGCCTTGAATAGTTCTTCTAACTAATTGCGGGTAGCAAATATTTTTGCAATTTATTTTCTTCAAGATATAATAAATTGTTGTTGTTGTTTCCATCTGAGAGAATTATCAGCGTAGTAACCACATGATTTTGAATTCACCTTTTTAGATACACCTGCTAACATCAAAATCAATTCCACATACAGTACTGGTATATACCTAGCATCATCACCACCTGAATTGTGTCCTTCTGGTAGATCTGGAGATATTGATGCTATTTTGAATGTAATTAACAATGCCAGTGAGTTTATTTACATTGAAGTTATGGATTACTTCCCCACTACTCTATACAAGCGTCCAAGAACGTAAGTTATTGATGTTACTACCATCATATGAATATTCAAAACTTTTAACTCTGCAAACCTCAAAAAATATATATTAGAATTTGTGAAGTACAGCAGCAAACAAAAGTGTGAAAAACTACCTGTTTTATTAATACCTCACAAGGTAAGCTGTTTAGTAGTCAACAGCTCATGTGATCATTGTGGTTTGTTTTTCCAGCTTTCCTTTGAGTGTTTTTCTCTGAGGTCTTCAATTCATTTAATAACTAATGTCCAATGTTGCTACTATTATCACGCCTTTAGCATTCTCAGTTTTAATATTTATGGTATTTTTTGTCATTCTAGGTATTGGCCAGTAATTGATGATGCTCTTCGTAAAGCAGCATTTGACCGCGGTGTTCATGTGCGATTACTTGCTGGTCTATGGAAACACACTCAACCAGATCTCAAAAACTTCCTGAAGTCCCTTTCATCTATCAATGGTTCAAAGAACTCTACATGTATTGTGGAAGCGGTAGGTCGCTCATGTTAATTAGCAGAAGATGGCTCTCAATAACAGCTGCCAGCACTCTATTGGCATTGTTCATTTCCCTTCCTCAGCTAATACTAACAATAAATTGCACTCCAGGGATTGAACTCATGACCTCCCGCACAACTGCTTAGCTGACATTCACCTACCATCAGTTACTAGGTCATTACTCCATAGCTTTCACTTTACTACAACTCATTGAGTCTTCTTATGCTTTTAGTTGCCAACTCAAAAATTTGAAGTTGCTTTTTTTAGAATTGCAAAAAATAGGCTAATAATAACTTTCCCCAGTTTCGGATCTTTCAAAATTAATATCTATTATTCTTCTTTTGTTGTAATAGCAATTTTTTAAGGTACCAATTTACAGCAAGTTTCAAGCTCATATCCCTTTTGCACGTGTCAACCACAACAAGTTCATGGTGACTGATACCACAGCGTACATAGGTACATCTAACTGGGCAGCTGACTACTTTCTTTATACTGGAGGTATTGGCTACGTCATCCAAGACCAGTCTGAAGGGGATTCAAGTGTACGTGAACAGCTTAAAGCTGTATTTGAACGGGATTGGTATTCAGACTACGTCGTACCTGTAGAATCTGTCAAATAAAATTCAGTGACAGAGAGAAGAAAAGTGATGAAAAATGGAAAAAATATGTTTTGAAGAGTAAATGATGGACAGAACAGTCCTCAAGATTGACAATCTTTAATCTATTTTTATATTCATGTGGGTAAATTTTAAAAACTGTTGAGTGATTAGATTTCAACTTCATCTAATGGAGATGTTTCACATCATCATGCAGTCCTCAGGGTTGTAGCCACCACCGTTGGGAAGTGGTCAGATTTGAAAACCCCCCTTAGCTTTAATGAAATTTAAGGCTTCAAATAGACAGGTTCTAAAACCCCAGTATTAACACACATCTTTGCCACTCCATTTTTCACTAGCACCCATTCCTATCCTGAAAAAAAAAAATGGTGCTCCAGAAAAAGGTCCAGTTAAGACTGCAGACAACTCTTGCTGGTGACTACAGCCCTGGATCTAGCAGAGTGTGTTGTATGGGAGACAAACCCTTCCTTTATTAAGAACTAAACTCCTCCTGGATTAGTGACTTGGTTTGTGTATGCTGTTATGTCTACAAACATGCTTTTTCACTAGTTGGATTAAGACTTTTATTGGAAACCCTCATTGCATTCGTTTAATATTTTAAATATAATTTCAGCTCCTTTGCTTTTGTATTTCTCTAGCATTTTAAGCCTTAATTTTAGAATACTCTTTACTCTGTCAGCAACTCCTGGCACTGGGCTCTCAAGCATGCTGTAAAACAAAGTGAAAGCAAATGTAGTATTCATTCTTTGCAACACAACCTAAATATCAAAAGTTAGAACTGAATAAACTAATTATTTGAAAGAGAAAAGAATGAGGAAATAAATAGTGCTATTGAGAAAAAGTAGTGAGAAGAACAGTGTCTTGCCAACATGTATAATGCTGGTTGGTAAGAAAGGTAAGGTAGATGGTAGTACTATCTAACTACAATGATATCAATTGGGTTAACTCTTTTATTGAAGGCTTTTGTTGTCCTGAGCTAATTTTTCATTTTTTGTAGTGATAAAGAAGACTTACCTTGTTATTACAAATGCTCCACGATTAACTTTACACCACTCAAATAAACACTCTGGTTCCACCATCTCTAGTAGATGCTTGGAAAAAAAAAATTGACCTAAAATACAGGGTTGATCATTAATGGTTTGCAACTGTCTGAGAACTTATTCAAAAATCAAGCGTTGACTTTGTAATTGCAAGAACTGGTTAAATGTATATACCTTCAGTTTCAATCTCCATACGATCCTTATCCTGTAGGATTAGTCTTTTGAGAGTTAAATGTCCACTTGCACTCTTTACTAGGTGATCCTGCAGCATATAAACAACACATTGTACTTATAAAACACAAAGGCAGAAATCTTTTGAAATATCTTGCCTATTGTTTACCTCTTTATCATTTGATGGATCTACTGGTTTACTAGCAGCTTTAGCAATGGTTGTCATGGCTGGAACTAAGTCACCTAAAAATAAAAGAACAAAGAATAATTTAGATAGAGAGATACTTTGTTGAGTCAAAGTTTTGTCTTTAAAACATTTTGGATTGCAACAACAATCCTTCAGTCAGCTGTAGCTATAAGTGGTTTAACGAGGTCTTGGTCTTGGTGATGTGATAGAAATCTATTGTAAAGTCTTAGCAAATCAAAAACAAATAAGTAGTATATACAATATGAGTGACCATGCTGTATCTGATATACAAGCTTGAGCTGCAGGCAAAAGATTGTAGGTCAGATACAGCATGGCCATGCATATTGCTTAACCTTATCTAGGTTGGCTAGATTGTGTTTGACTAAAATTTTGAACATACATGTAAATTGGGCTGAGAAAATCAGCTTTAAAGTTTATGCAAATCAGGACAATACTGTATGATAGATACAAGCTCCTCCACACATAATTGGCCTCATTAATTATTTATGAGTATTATAATAAAAAAACAATGTTCATCTGCATTTTGGATATTCATTGGCTTGTTGGAGCAAAGACATAAGGGGACTTGTGCATCCTCCAGTGAGGTATGTATATAACCTGAGTGACACCCACTGTAACCGATAGTAAGCAATTATTGAAGGTTAAGCATGATATCATAAATTATCAAGACCAAAGTCTGCACCTATGGCTTTGGAGGGAATTATGGACTCGACGTCTTGATAATTTAGGATATAATGTGAAAACTGAATTCAATAATTGTTTTATACATTTTGAAAATAATTAAGAAATTCTTTAAATCCAACACTTGGACTTTGAACTTGAGATAATAAATGTGATATCTGCACATTTTTCTAAATGTGATGAATTAGCTGTAGGCTGTTGGCCAATCAGAATTGAGATGCAAGTATAATAATAATAGTCATGATACCTGAACACTTCAGCAAAATCGCCTGAACAAGTTGACAACTTCCCTTGTCAAACATTAGTTCTTCCCCATAATCCTTCACAAGCTCCAGTAAGCTTGGAGATATGCCATCAAGAAGCTCTTTCCTTCGTTGAGATGAATCCTTTTTACTGAAATAAAAATAATTTAAAGTTAATATCCAAACTAAACTGAGCACTTTATTTTGGAAAGCATAAAAACTAAACAAGGCACCTGAACACAACTAAGTCAGGCCAGTTTACCTGTGAGGGTTTGTATCACCTTTCCTTAGCAGTTTTACAACATCTGGATGGAAGTGTGTGGGAGCCCTTGGCATTAAAAGGTAAAGCAAGACTTTACGGCCATAGGTATCCATAGCCAAGTCCTTGAGATTGGCAATAATTTCCTACAATTGAAAAATTAAATTATTCATTAATTGTTTAAACAAACATCAGATGATTGTAAAGATGCAAATCTCAACCAAAACTTGTACATTCATATTTCAGGGTTGATAAATAAAACTGCAAATGAGTTCATTTCAACTTACAGGAAAAACTATCTTTTTGAGAAGGACAGTGTCATCAACAACATCAAAGAGTGAAAGTAAAACCATGTGACCATACTCCTCCTAAAAAAAAATTAAGTATATAACACAATGTCTGGATGACAAACAATAAATGTTTATTTAGAATACAAGGAAATTTACAGATATGCCATCCTGGGAGGAACTAACAGTTGCTAGAATAATTACCTTGCAAATCTTGGCGATGTATGTCTTAAATGTCTTGAGGATAATCTTCCTATCCTGTATAAATTAACAATATCATAAGTGGCACAGAAGTTATGGCTCACATATTCCAATGTTCCAATTTTACATCACAAACCTTAGCAGTTCCATTCCACAAGCTCTGCATGGCAACTCTAGCCCCATCATGTGTGTGAAGAATTAGTACAACATATTCACGGATACTTTCTATCATCTCCTGCAATTAATAACAGTAAACAAGTACCGTCATTTTCATCTAAGCGTGAACAGTGGTGACAGAAACATGTTCTGTTGCACCATTAAAACTTCAAAGATTTTAAAACTTCAATGTTTGACCATTAAACTTCAAAGTTTAGACTGTCTTTCATGACATTTCGGAAAAGTTGGCTGCCCTATATACAGAAAAACCTCAGCATGGAGTGGTACTCTCAGAAAATATGTGAAATCAAGTCTAAAAACTTGATAAATTGAATTTTTTAAAAGAATCACACTTACACGTAAGAGAGAGCATGAGAAACATGGAAGTTTGGTGGCTGAAACTTTGAAGTTTTAATGGCGTGACGGTTCACGCTTAGATGAAAATGATGGTAAAGACTCCCAACTTCAATGTGGTTAAGTTGAACTATAACTTTGTAGCACTTACAGTTTGTGACTTTTCATCTGTTAATGACAGATATTCCAACAACACCCTATGAACAATGTTGTGTGTAATGACTGATCTGTAATGGTCAGAAACCACAAAGACATATTAAAACAATTATAATTACAACATGTAGATACAGAAAACTTTGAGAAATACTGAGGAATATTACCTATCTACTAAAGAATTCAAAGACTCCTTTAAGTTTTTCATTATTGGTTCCTTCTTTTCTGGTTCATCTTTAATAACTTGTTCAAGTTTCCTGTTATCCATTGTCTAGGGATTGAAAATATTAATAAAACTTGTTTATGAATTTAGACTCTGAAATAAAATATGAAAAAAACTTTATTTGGGTTGATACTATGCAAGAAACAGTTGAGTTTGTACACACAGTAATGCAGTACCTTGAAAATAGCAAATTCAGGACCATAAAACTCTTGTATTAAGGCACTTTTCTGTGCTGCTACAGCATAGTCAGTATAAATTGTTTCCAGGATTTCGGATGCTTCCTGAAGTGAAAAAAAGAAAGAAAGAAAGAAAAGTGAACAACAACAACAACAACAAAAACTAGCTACCATATCCAGCAACAGTCTTTCTATTGACTCACAAATCAAAATAATTTCTGAATTACTAGCAGACTGAGCCATCCCAACCTATAGTACCTACCCTGTGCTTGATCAACTTTTTTACTTTTCCATAAAAACACTTCAATATAACACTTCTCTGTTCCTTTGTACTTGACAAGAATAAATGACAAGACAATTAATTCATGGCCAGTTAATAATAACAATAAGCACAGAAATGTATCATCCCTTACCCATACTTAAGCATCTTCTTGACAAAAAACTTGGAGTACTTGCTTTTTATCATTGCTTCAAAATCATCTGCAGAATTGATATAAACACCACTATGACTTCAAGGTTAAAAGACTGGAAGATGTGTTTTCTATACTTTATTTCATTACAACACCTCTGAACTGCATGAAAAGAGCTTTTCTTTGTCCTCTGTTACCGTACTTCACACAACACTGCATAACCCTTCCTGTGTCATGTTTAAATATCACCTGCAATATAGACATAACATAATATTAGGTATATCAACCTTCTGTTTGTAATGGTGATCTGAAAGACATACCTCATGCGTGTGACCTGCAATCAACTGTAATATTTCATCAATAATCTTGGTTTTTTCCGCCTCTGGAATATCTTTCCTGGAAAGAAAAGAAATTCAGAAACAAAGGAGGACAGCAAGTAAAACTGTAAAACTACTTTAGACATCAAGTCAGTAATTAAAAACATTAGATTAATGCCAACAAACCTTCTGAGAGATTCATAATGTTGTTTCATAGAGTGTATCAGGTTGTAGTGAGCATCATGTTGTTTTCTGTAGCTTTTTCTCTCTTTCTTTTTCATCTGCCAAATATTTGGTTTTTCCTCATCTAAGAAGATACATAATGCATACATATAATAATTTAACTGTTCCTAGTTTTAGGGGAGTTGCTTGATTAGGCTGCTTTCATTATGTATGGCTAAGTAGTGTTGTTTGTGTGTGTGTGTGGGGGGGGGGGGCAGGTATGTGAAGATAAGGGTCTGGGGAGATCTGAAAACTTTCTTATCAGTTAATGGGAGGATTTCAATTTTTTTGGACATTGGTAGGGGATACAAAATTTTATTACACCTTTTGCTGTTCATTTACGCAAAATATACATTCATTAACATCAATGGTTGAAACAATAAGGCGAATATA